>JAHLJT010002406.1:186886636-186957374 GCA_031308135.1 Acheta domesticus
GCCGCCCACTCCAAACGACCACAAAAAAACATCCATGTTGCCTAGCATCGATGTGAAAAATACATCGAACGAAAAACAGCAATTGTTTTGAACATCGATTTGTTTAAATTATGTTTAGTACCTTCTATCATTAAATTCATGCGCAACAAAAAATTTAATTTGAGAATAGTCATGCATCGTATTTATAAATAAAATTTATCTGAAAATAAAGCTAAAAAAATTCGTCTCCATATGCGAAATGCGAGAAAAGACGAAGGAAATTTCAGTGCATCAGGATCATCTGGGGCGATGAATAAGTTTCTTAAATAAAGGTAGTGCATATTACGATCGTGTCGTTATAAAGAAGTAGTTAGTGATACTACCGGTTATTTCATATTTTAACTTTTACAACATTATTAAAAGTAAATAAATGCGTTTATTGGTGGCGAGCTCAGATCATTTACCCTGTTATTCCGCCTCACCACTTTCAAAAATTTGTATTACAATTTACTTTATGGTAGGAAGGAGATTATTCAATGAGAAATACGTACGCAATTTAGATGAAGGGTTTCTCACATGAGAACGCGAACAAAACCTCTTAAACATAAAAATATTGAGCTTAAAACCTCGATGTTGGGAAAAAAAAACATTAGCTTCAATACAAGGATGTTTTGAAACATGGGCGTGGATGTCGCATGGCTCCGCCCGCCCTGCGCCGCCCCATTCCACCCCGGCGCTGGGCGCCATCGACCCGCGCCGCGCGCCACGCGGCCGCTCGGGGAACCAACGCGGGTGCACTGCCAGGTGCTTCATCGCCGCCTGTGTTGCACTCGCTACAACCAGGGGCGGATCCAGAACGAATTTGGGAGGGGAAATTTTTTTATTCAAAATGTTTTGGTCGAATGTGTCGTATTACAGATTATGTAGAATGACGCAGGCTAAACTCAGTTCATCATGCGATACATTGTTATTTGTTTTAATGTTAATACGAAAATATTTTTGCTTGAAAGTTTCGGGACAAATTAAAATTAATAGTTACTGAAACATTTTGGGAGGGGAAATTTTCCTCATTTCCTCCCCGTGGATCCGCGCCTGCTACAACGGTACCCTAACAGTGATAATTTCAGCCTAGTGAAATGCAGAATTCATTGCGTAAGCTTTTATTTTTGATTTTGTATCAGCTGGCTTTTTTCTAAAGCTGGTTGGGCGTTGATTTGTAGAAAATTACAAGAGCTCAAATGTTGAGATGAACTACTTAATAAGCCTAAAACTATGACCGATCGTCCTTTTTACTCTGCTGCAGTGTGTCAGGCACATTTGTGAACATGGCCTGGAAATCCGAGTTGTCGACGTGATCCTTGTAACGTAATACTGCGGCGTATGAGAAGAGAGCGTGCTGGCTTCAGTGTTACATGCAGGACTGCCGTAGCGCGGCGCTTATGTAGCATTGGGCCGTGAAGTTGATTGACTTGTGCCATTCGTCTTGCTTTAGTATTGGAATTTGTCACAAAAAGAGAGCGGGAAATGTGAATTTTATGTCAAGATAAACTAACTCTGCTCAAAAAAAAAATCGCATGAAATTTTATCTTGTCAATCATGAACAGTCCTTGGTCGGCAGACTATTTTATACTTGAAAATAATTCTGATCATATTTGACCAAGCTTACCATGAAGCGTAACAGTCTACGCTCCTTGCCACGTTTCCAATAAAATTTCCTATTTACGTGCTATCGTTCATTACATTTATATTTGTACATATACCCAGTGGACCCGGCAATGTTTCGCTACTACAGTGCATCACACACTGCTGGATACGTGATAGTTAATCATATTTTTCGCTACACTGTGCAAACATTCAAATTGATGACTTTCTCGCGAGTATAGGTTTGTACTATGTCTTGTTTTGGACATGCTTGTCAAGTATCCTATTGTTAAAACTTCTCCCTCAAATTTCGTAATGCCTTCTCTACGACACTATCTTGGAGAAATTTGGTTTACTTGTCCGAGAGTCGAGTAATAATTCCGGCCGATATTTCACAGTCGCAGGGGCAAAATGCTTGCATGCAGTGAAGACGGGTTTAATCCTTTCCTGTGCGGCGAGTTGCGTAGAGTTCAGGGACACCTGAGTCGTCATAAACTCATAAATAAATCAACAGCGCCTCCACTTGTCTGATTTAATTCAAACCACTCTTTAAACACTCTTGTTACTGGTAATAGCAAAGTGTGAAAGTTTGAGCAATATCAAGTCGAGTAGATTTTTGCATCTTATTCACATGGGCACATTCCCTTTCATTTATATGTACATCGAATATATTCATTATATCATAACTTTGTTGACACGAACATGCATTTCAAACGCAATGTGGAACCGAAGAAAATCCATCGCGGGGTAATATGCATTGCAATGAGCGTTCGTCGCAGTTGAGCAGCCTTCAGGTCAGACGACAGCGTCCAAAGGAAATAGCTGGGGCTCGCGCTCACATCGCTTAGTTACTGGGTGATAAGACCGTGAAAGACGAGAAACGGGGCGGAGTTGGTCAGTGGCGATGTGTGTGTGTGTGTGTGTGTGTGTGTGTGTTTGTGTGCGTGCGTGCAACAATCATAGATAGTAAACAGGCACTGCTCCGACTCTAACTTCTAATATCGGTAATCTACTTTTAATGTTTAAAATTACTATTCCTGCCTTGCGTTTCTACATGAGAAGTGGGGAGAAAGTTTCCGTATTAACATATATGTCTGATATTTTCTGTTGTCCTTCTTTAGTCTCTAATGAGGACCTTTAACGTTTCGGTTGCAGAGGGATTGTGCCAAGGATTTCGGAGGATCAACAGCTGTTCAGAAAGTCACGGGAACGTGGGTGCTGCGGGAAAGAACGTTTGGCAGTTTATTTATTTTTTATTACTAAATTATATTTTCATGGCTGCTAAATATCTATGTAATTGTACATGATGAGTCGTTTGTAAACTCGTAAAGGATCAATGGTGTTTAAAATAAATTGTCAAACAATGTTTTTCAGTGATAATACTTTGTGAATTAAAATCGTCCATTACATAAACTTGTGACGATTTATCTTACGCTCCTATGAATCACATTCTGCCGAGTGTCTCAAACATTCAGTGCCTGAACTCATTCAACATAGTGCGTAACTAGAACTAGTGGCTAGTGGAGGAAAATAGGATGTTCCCTATGAAGTAAATTCAGCGGGACGATTCCGAAACAAATGGAAATCAGTTACTGGTTTAAAAACAAATTCCCATCTACAGAGCTTGATTTCTGGCGGAACGCAATGGACCGGGTTCCGGTACCTCTGGAATGTATTATAAAATTATATTACAAATATTTAACTTTTTCTGTTAAATCCATAATAATTTGGGACGCATTCCTGTACCTAAAATTGTATAAATCAAATACTGCACATTTACATTTCCCAGTCTCGTTGGCTAGTGATGTCAAAGGGGTTAGCAGAATAAGATAGTTCTCCTGCCCTCCCAGAGATAAAAATTCTTAATGTTGAAAATTGTGAATTTTTCGCCAGATTGAAACCAAATTGACCGCAAGTACTTTGTACAAATAAAAAAAGTGTTGCTTTTTAGCTTCTTGTGTAAGTTTAGATCTTTTAACCACGTTTACGTCTATGAATATTGATTTAAATTATCCTTGCGATTTTCAATAGATAAAGATATTTCGAGATTTTTCAGGCGTTTATATGCCATATTGATCCAGATCATTATTGAATGATCCTTTGATCAACAAAAAAGAAGAGAAAATAAATAACGGTTTTCCTTGGTTTCTAAGAATATTCTCCTGTTTTGACACATCATAAAAAGGGCTAAATACAAATTGTAAGCTTGTAAATTCTCTATAGTTTCTCAAAAATTCAGCATTTTATCTTTTAATTTGCACCGAACAGCTCAATATAAAAAAAAACTAATTTAATAGTTTATTTATTTTCTTAAAATTAGGTTTGATTAATTTCGTAGTTTTTCTGTTTTATATTCATGAGGAAAGAAAACTAATGAAAAAAAGAAAGTGTAAGAATAATATTATAACTTATTGTAAATTTAAATATTGAACGAATACCTACGAAAAGTTGAAATCATTAATTTTTTTATTGTGGGTAGGCATTATGTCACAACAAACTAAGATGTAGGACAGTTGTGACAGTATTCTGATGTTACTAATAATAATGAAGTAATAAATGATTGATTGCGATTACGACGTCAGCCGCCTCTTCTTGTGTGAACGCCGGGGGGGGGGTGCGGGATGGGGAGGGCGGACAGTGTCGCCAAGGCCGCCCCCTCGCCGCGCGACCCACTTGGGCGGACGCCAAATTTTCTGGAAATGTCCTGCCCTGGTCGCCTTGCGCCACGGGCACCCCCCCCCCCGCTCCCCACTTGAACAACCACGGCAAATAGACGCGTGGTTCACCTACGACACTTTGTCGTGGGTAGTGGTTGAAGACGTTGTACGTGTTGAGGTCGTTGGGGGAAAATAAGCTTTGCAGAACAATCGCCACGACGATGAGGTCATTTTGCGTTGCTTCGCTCGAGCGTCACCAAGGCGAAGGCGAGGCTCTGGACGCCGGGGGAGGTGGCTCAGAAAGATGCCACCGTTTTCGAAAATACTTTTTCTTGTCTATTTCGTTCACAGCTTGAAATAACGTTCAGTACGTACTAACAATTTGAAGTACACTTTCATTTTAATGGGTTTACCGCTTATTCTCAGCTAATTTCATGCGGTTGAGTTCAATTGTAAATGGGCCATCAACGTAGATTTGGTAAATAACTTTTCTATTTTTTTCTATGTCTATTTCTAACTTTTCTATGTCTATTTCTTGGTTTTTGATCGTGAAAACTGATTAATAGTTTTCCTTTGGAAAAGTATCGCTCAAACATTAGCTTGGAATAAGGAAGTTTCAGTGGCGGAAATATAGCAAAAAACACATTCATGATTTCAAAACTTATATATTTTAGACCAGAAACTTCGATATATGAATCGATGTTTTGTGTTCGATAATTCCTTTACATCAATATATTTTTCCAGAAACATCGATGTTTAAAAAAAATCTCATGATCGTTAATTTCTAGTAATTAATGCTTTGTGAATTGCTCAAAAGCAACAGCCGCTGACATCTGTCCCTGTAGTCGATGCCCAGACGACACGAAACCGTTAGTATTCGCAACGTTTCTCCAGTGTTGCCAGATTAAGGGTCATCCATAAATTACGTAACGCTAAAGGAGGAGGGGGCCTGAGGCAGCGTTGCGCTGCGTTACATATAGGTAGGCAAGTGCGTTACAAGGGGGAGGGGGTATTGAAAATACTCGAAATTTGCGTCATGTAATTTATGGATGCGTGATGTATTAATCTGAATGTTTATTTCCTTTTATAGGACGGGTGCGGGAGAGATTTCTTTATGGTCGTTTGGGGGGTTTGTTCAGAATGTGTCACCTTATTATAATTTTAACAGAATGTCTATTGTTTCGATATTCGATAAAGATTATTTTTAATATATTGTTTACACCTGACCAAATAATAAGACTCATTTAACCCATATATTCCCAACTTTTTTTTTTAGAATTTTATGATGACACTAAGTTTCCCTTTTGTTTTGGTCTAATTTACATGAATTTTTTTCTATTTTCACTAATTTGACATCTCATATTGTGTAGGAAGCCCCGCCCCAAAAATGGGGCAATGGGAACAGGAGGGTACAGTGTTTTTAGGAGCAGGAAAACCCTATTTTCAAGAGCAAATGTTTATTTTTTTTGCACTAAGTAATGAAGAAATATATGTAAGCTATAAAATAGAAATTATTTAATGATAATAAACGTGTTAACAATTTTTTTAGCATTTCATGTTTGAGAAATGTTCGATAGACACTGATTGAAACGAAGTAACTTATGTTCTGGTCTACATGTGCTTATGAATGAAATTTCTCAAAGCAATTTGCATGGCAGCCGACATTACACTTTTTACATTTCTTCATGTGTTTTTATGGCATTCGCCACATCTGACTTGTGTTTCACTTTTGACAATTATATGATCACGACCATCAGTCTCACTTTTTCTGGTATCCTCTTTTTACCACCTTTGGCGATCTGCCTATTTTTCGCTCTAAGCTTTGTCCTAAGTATGTCTGAACAATTATCCTGATAAACTGTAGGTAATCTAAATGATTAACGCTTTTTCCAGAAGGTGTGAGACGGTATAACTGAAATGCATTATTCATGGATGCATTCAAGGGAAACATCAAAAGTTGCCAATACCACTTTTTCATTCTGATGGCTGTTCTGTAACATGAGACATTTTGATCAAGCCGATCCACCCCTCCCATATACAAATTGTAGGCAGAAATGCAAGCAGGTTGTAGAATTCAATTTTCTTCTTCTCAGATAAACTCCAGCGTTTAGCTTTTCCTAGAGGAGATACTCCTACTTTGTTGGAGGCAACAGTTGCGATATTGTTATCGTTGTAGCGGACAACACTGATCTGTGTTTCTTGGTCTGTCACTTGATCATACGCACCTCTTTGCATCTTTTTTCATTTTAGAAGGCTCTATGAGAGGGGCTTTTTCGACTCTATTGTTCCTGATAGTACCAGTTGCATCATGTCCCATGTTACCTAGTTTTTCTAGAAGACGAATGGAAGTAAAATAATTGTCCATATATAAGCTGTACTTTTTCTTCTCGGGTAGTTCTTGGAGCAAGTCCATAACTACTGATCCACCCACACCAAGATCTGGCATTTCGTTCCCAGTAGAAGCTCCCTGGTACGGTTCCGCTTGTACAAGGTAGCCCAATCGAGTGCAAAGGGACCATACCTTGAAACCAAAACGTATTGGTTTCCCATGTAGGTGTTGTTTCGTGGAGTGACGACCATAGTACGGAACCATGGTTTCATCGATGCACAAGTTCGCATCTTGGGGAAAGAAAGTGAGCCATCTTTCGTTTATCATTGCCCACAAAGGTCGAACTTTCGAGAATTTATCACTTTTAATTAGGTTATTATTGTCAGAGACATGAAAATACCTTAAAATTTCTTCAAATCTATTTCTAGATATTGCCCTTGCTACTCCTTGGTGATGTGTGTCAATTCCAGTGTCCCAGTACAGACGGTACCTTGCATTACCACAATATCCACTGAGCAACAAAATAGCAATAAAAGTTTTCATTTCACATAGCGACACATGAAATTTAGTGTTTCCTTTGAAAACAGCGTATTTCATACTCGTTTCAACCAGCAAATCAAATACTTCACTGTCATAAAATAATTCAAACAGATCAACAGGAGACCACTCTTTTTTATTCAGCCAATCTGGTTGTTCCCAAGTACGTTCTGGGACAGGTATAATGTCCGATTTTATCCAGTTTCGAACCTTCTTCTTCCTTGAATCTGTGGTCAATTCAGCCGCGGTCCTCTGGTTCATAACATCGAGTGTTACTTCTTGTGATGGTAAATAATTTCTTCTATTCCGGAGGAAGTAATTTTTGTTGCCTGCAGTTCTCCTAGGCCTCGGAGCTGGTTTCCAGTTAGATGGTTTACATCACCATCTTCTATTTCATCTTCTCCACTGTCTTCATCACTTAGAAGATGGTTCTCAGGAGCAGAGATATAAATAGAAGCTTCTGTGAAATCATCACTTTCTAATAAACTTATTATTTCGTTAACGGATAATCTGAAATGAATAATAAGAGAATCAAATGAAATTCAAATAGAAAAAAAATATTTAAACATTCGAATATAATATATAATCACGCCCTGAAATATTGATATTTACTCAAAAGTCAAAAATATACTTGCTAACAATAGATATAAAAACCCTGTACCCTCCCGTTCCCATTGCCCCAATAAAGGGGCGTCACTATTTTATTGTAATTTGCCGCTAAAATAAAAGCTATAATCTTTTGTATGTAAAATATATTTCAAATATAAGTTTCACCAAATTGTGTTATAACAAAATAAACGATAAAAATAATCATTAATTTAAGTAATGTACTTACGATTCGTGAAGCGACATGATGCTCAAATGCAGGCACTATACGAAGGTCTCTCACAACAATGGAAAACGCTATAGAGTAATCCAGTGAACTTTATCTTATTCATTGTTGCCAACACAACAACATAGGGTATATAACACATCTTCATTCCTTTCAAGAAATGAACTATTAATAGGAAAATACACTGCCCCATTTTTGGGGCAATGGGAATATATGGGTTAAGAACTATTATTAATATGGAAATAGGATGGGAAAATACATGTTTTATCGTTTTTGAAACATCTATGTTTCTTATTTATTTATTGGTCAAAAACGGTAAAAACTGTATATGACGTGTGGGGAAAGAGATTTATCTGCGCACATTTTCTTGAGGCTCAGAATTTAAAAATAAATTTTAAAAAAATTCTTTGTCGATTGTTTTATCGACATCGGAAACCTTTTGGTGATGTATCGAAGTATCGATGTATCATCGATGTTGGGGTAAAGTGTGCCATCACGAGGCGGCAATCGTGCACCGGTCACGAAATGTTGGCTAGGGCGCTGCGCGGGGCGCGTTGCCGAGGAGTGCTGGGGCGAGGTCGGTGCTGAACGCTGTCTTCTTCACCCGCGCTGATTAATTCTCTGTGTGTTGCAGGTGAGGCCTCTGCCGGCGGCCGAACGGCAGCGCTCGCCGTCTCCGCGCGGTAGGTGTGCGCAGGCGGTCGCCGCATTCCGCTGCCCGAATCTGTCCTGTTGCCTCGCCTCATTCGCTGTTACCTGCTTGGTAACACAGCTTGTGATTGCAACGATGGGTGAATTGGTGTCATATGTATCCTCTACTCGTCATAGGAGGCTTTGTCTTTATTCCTAACTTTTGCATTTTTTTCGAAAATTCACAGGGTTCAAAGAAAATGGGAATCGCACCATTTTTTTAAACACAGTCTTTAGCTCTATAGGAGGGAGGAAAATGTTTAAAAAAGTTAGAGCAGTTCTGAAAAAAAAACGATAATCGCTTTTATTTCAAGAAAACATTACGCATTTTTTAAAAATTCTCTATGATCTTATTTAACGATGTTATTTTTTAGAACAAATTGTAGTAAGAAAACACGGGGCTTACCAAATAGTATAGTTTGGTTTATCTGTCACATTTCATATATCCGCTTCCCTATCTATTAACACTCCATGAAATTGTTTTTGAAGATAATAATAGGTTCTTAAAAAACACTTTTACCATTCTGCTAATTTTCGTATGTTCAGTGAATTGCTAAAACTCGTATGTTCCTTGAAGTGTACCCAATATCTTATGTTTTAATCGAAATAAACTTATTTTCTTCCAGAGGAACAAAAAAGCACAAGTCTTTACAAGTTCGTTTTATATTTGGAACAAAATGTTCAAATTTTGCTATTAGTTCGGCGTACCACAATCCAATTTCTCTGTATGTTTGTGAAATTTTCCATTCAGTTCTTCAGGAAATATTTTTACATTCTTGAGTTCTACTGAATGATCAGTGGCCTGGTGCAAAAAATAATAAGATAGTTTATGATATCATGAGATGGAGCTCGATCGTTCATTTCATGCAGGGAAAAAAATCAGAGTATTGTCCGTATTACCGTAATCCCTTACCGTGACCGACGTTTTGTTCATGTTAAGCGAGTTCGTGGTAATGAGGGTTTACTGTATTTCCGAACCGTTTCACGTTAGCAAACCTCTTCAGAAAATTTAAATGTAAAAAATAAATTTTTAAAAATTGCCTATAGTCACGGAAAATTACACGAAGTACGTAAAATATAATACTTAAGTCTTGAAATAAACCACAGTTTTACTTATCATTGAACAATAGATTTTATGAAGGCATGAATCTCTATTTTCAATACTGTAGTTCTAGGAAGACGCTGAAAAAAAACGAACTTTAGAAATTTTCGCGGAAGTCAGAATTTTCAACAAAAATGACTGCAGTATTTCCTTACGCGTCATTTCGGCAGCACATCCTTCCTCTCATTATTTCTAACCTTTGCAATTTCCGAATATGCAGATTACTGAACGGAAATGAGCTTCCTTCTTTTTTCGAGTTGTTCTCGTGATAGTTGTAATGTGTTTTTCCGTACCTAAACTGGATTTTTTACGAGGAATTTCCTCCTTATTCCTTTGCGTTTCCTTACATATTTGTAGAAACCTCACTGTTAATTTTTATCAGCAAAATCTTTCTTGCAAAAATAATTCCTGTGATTTTTTTCTTTCTTGTTTCGAATTCTTAAGATAAACGAATGTATGAAAATCATGAGCGCAGTGCTTCGGTGCCTGAGCAATTAAATAGCTACGAGTATATTAACAAACGTTACGAAATAAGATGCGTAATATAATATGTGTTCTGCCCTCTGATTTTTAATAATGAGTAGGGGCGCTGATTGCTGTTCCGCAGTGCATACTCGAGGGGGTGTATTGTTTTGTGAGGACATTTTCATATACAGTTGACAAGCACATTATTCAAGGCCTAAATCAACATGTACTCATCATTACATGTATGTATTGTTAGGTGTATATTGTGTTCTTATCTGTAATTGAAATTAAACAGTTGGCTTTATTTTATGATCTTCAAGTTGCAGTTTCTTTAAATTGATATTAAATATTAAGAAAAATAAATAATATTAGCAATTTTGTTGCCCTGTAATAATTATATAAAAAGTTTTGTAACTGAAATTTTTGGATTTTTCTCGCAGCATTACATAATTTTCCCTATAGTATACGTACGTATAGTATACGGGAAAGTAAAAATGAGCCAACTTCATAAGAAAGCCTTTGGCTGACCATTGATTTTTGAGAAAACTACTAGAGCCTAAAATTCGGGATAGGCCTTTTCATTAGGCTAAAACGGCGAGCTGGAGCTCTCTTCCTTCGCGTTGCGCTGTCGTGTGCCAAGCGGCTTCGTGGCTTGGCGTGGCGTGCGCCCGTGCAGGGCGCGTGCGGTGCCCGGCGGGCAAGGCCGTGTCGCGTGCGCTCCCCCCCTCCCGCCACACACACCCCGGTCTTGCCACTGCCGCATTCGCTTCAAAACGATCGCTGTCGGGAAGAAAAAAGAAAGTAAAGAGAAGGAAAACATGGAATACGCTGGAAAATCAATATGCAGAAAATATGTCGGATTGGGCACGCTATAAAATATGCGTGATGTGTGAGATTGTGATCGTTGTGTGAAAAATAGCAGGGAAAATCTGGAGCTGAAAAAACACGAAAATTAAAACGAGGGAAAATCCCTGAAAAACACAGATAAGGGGTTGTTGTATCACGAAATAATACATTCGATGTGATGTTGTGAGCACCTTTTCGGAAAAAAGCAGAGAAAATCTGGGAAACCGGAAAATCGACTCGTTGAAAATGTACAGAGAATACATATGGGAAAGGTTTGTTACGTAAAAAAAAAGCGTTCGATATGTGAGATTGTACCCGAGGGGAAGGAAATTGTAGTGTTCATGTGACGCAAGTTACAAGCGGGAATAGAGAAAGAAATAAAGAAAGAAATGTTTTTACGTTCTTGCATACTACTTAGAGACACGACATCGATGTCCCTGTTTTTATGAAATCATCGGTGTACTTAACAGCGGTTTCCTTTAAGCCTAAGCTTTTTCAACCTCGATTTAAATGTTCGATATTTTTACTGGTAAATATTTGATTTTTTGAATGAAAAACGAACCATAATAATAACAACCTTCAATAATTTTCAGATATCCATACATTTTTGAAAATTACATTAGTTAAATACTTAACTCATATTACTACAACGTTTCGGTAACAATTTTGGTTTACTATCATCAGGTCATGTAACATACATCAACATAAAAAAGTGGAACACAATTTTTTAAGCATACACAAAACCATAAAATAAAATAGAAAAATGTAAAACGGTTACGTCTAGTATCTTTTTTAATTAATCTTTTGTTGTATTTTTACCGCGACCTGATGGTATGCAATTTCTAAATCTATTGCGAGATCTCTGCCTTCCTACCCTTAAGCAACCTCACTCTCCCATCTCAATATTGACAATCACAACCAACTCCTTCGTCTCAATATTGACTTCAGAGTCTCCAACTTTCCCAAACAGTACTTGTCTCCTTGTGTACCAGACAGAGTTTCACGATGTGAGGATATCACATCCTGACCATATATTCGTATAGTATCCTGATATCATCTTCCAGTAATGCTGTGGCATGCAGTTTCCTTTGTATTAGGATCATCAAATCATTTCGAATTCTCTCTGATCTGTGTATTTACTGCTGAGATGTATGCTGTTCTCGAAGCCCCTAAATATTCGACTCAGCGCCATTGTGGCAAGTGATTCCCTGAGTTCTGTTCAAGCCGTCGCCCTTTCTCTTTCAGATGACAATTCAACAGCTGATTCCTCCTGTAATGTCTCGTAGCTATGATCTCCTTCTTTGTTGGATGTAGGGTCATGTGGGAATTACTGGCAATGCGTTAGCTTGCCACGCTGTGAAATTGGCGGCTGGGAAGTCTGACATAGACATTCACACGGTCCCATCAGCACGTTTAAAGGCACATCCAAAACGCTGCATTCTCAGTGCAATGTAAATCCCCGGTCTTCCCTCATCCCGAGCTGCTGGGCGTGAGGGAGCAATTTTAACGCGTCTCCGCGTCGGCCTTAGCCACGTTGCGCATGGTTTCCTCCTGCGAGGTGAACCTCCCTCCCTCCCCCTCCCCCATCTGAGACGTAACGCGGACCTTTCTGCGGAACACGTCCTTCTGCATTGTGTAGAACTTAATGGCAGTCGGCGCGGACGCTGTTTGGTAGTTACCTAAGGGAGCTGCTCAGCAACGAGCGACGGTTCTGCGCCGTTTCTTTCTGCGGGGAAATGGTCTTTGCCATTTGGTGTCGGAGAAAAGGACAATATTGCTTTTGTTTCTTCATTCGGTCTTTACCACTTAATTTTAAATTATGATGTGTTATTGAAAGTGATAGTTGCACCTTCAAAGAGTTTTGTTTGTTTCTCTTTTTTTATAAACATTATTACGAATTTAAATTGTGACGGGCGGCATTGACGACAGCTGTTGAAGCACCCTTTAATCTTCAACCAAAAACAGCTCCAATTTTCTTCTTTATTTTCCGCGGATAAAACAAAGTAAGATTAAAATAATGATCTAATTTTCATTGATCTCTCCGAATTTTGGAAAACTGCAAGAACAAAAACGAAAAAATAATGCGAAAAAGTGCGTGCGTTTATAGAGTCATGAGTTTCCAAATTTGAGACTGCTGCGAGGTAACGCGTAAGGTCATGTTGGTTACGCTAGCCAATTACGAGTTGAGGTATCTGTGTGATCAGGAAGAAAAAGGGTTGACACGAGATGGTGCAAGGTCATTGGCTGTGACACGTCCTAGGTGGAACGTGCGTTTGACTGCTACGCCACCCATGCGGGCCAGAAGAGGTTCGATGGGTGGGAAAGGCGAGCTTAGGTAAACAACCGTGCCTGAGCGTGACTCGCACCCGACGGGCACCGCACGCCTGCCATGCCGCTCTCAGCAACGCGGGATGCGGACTGATCGATGGGTGATACCGGGCGCGTCGAATGCCAAGGCCACTAGTCCCTTGAGTGTAGTGCATGTTTTATCGCGGACGACGGCGGTGATGCTCGCCGCTTGCTGGACGGCGTGAACCTGCGCCCCACCCACCCTTCGTCGTGGGGGTTTCCGCAACCAGCTATTTGCCTCGAGCTGGGCACCGCCCAACCCGGGAAAGGGTGTGTAAGTAAGGGTTTAGGAAGAGGAAGGACAGTTTGCGCGCGGTCCACGGCCCTTTTTTAGGGGACTGCTCCGGCTTTCGCCTGTCTTTGATTTGAGAAACCCCTCGAAAACTCCTGTTCAGAGCAGTCGTCCGCTAGAATGCTCCTCCAGACAGCGGCTGAATTCGACCTAACTGCCAAGCTAGTGAAATGCTGCCACCGTGTGAAGTGGAAGCCTAGGACCCAGAGGCGTATCTAGGCATTCAGGCGCCCATGGCAAGCATAGAATTTGCGCCCCTGTCAGGATACTTGAAATTAGTAGCGTTTTCCATTCGTTGCACTGAAACCCACCCTAGTGCAGGGCAAATACGTCATCTCTCCGCAACAGTGTTGCCCCACACGCATGAAGGGCAGCCGTGGGGCAGCCACGAATGAAACGGATTCCGGAACTGAGACAGTGCGTGTACGCTACGCAATGAGATTATAGACAGCTGTTCTTGGTCTGACACACCGACATAACTCGAAAAATAAGATTTGTTGGAATTGTGATCGTTGTTATAATTTTTATAATAATAATGATTATTTTAACACATCTTGTACGAAGTCTTTTGGTAATTGTTTACTCCTTAATTCATCAAGTATTAACGTGTGATTCTTTATTTAAAAACTACCGAAAACTTCAAAAGCTAATCTGTCGAAAGCTCATTTCTCGAGATTTGCCAGTGATTGATTTCGAACACAGTACACTACATTTCGAACCGAAAGGCTCCTGCAGAATTATTTGGTTATTGGAAACTATTAAGATATTAACATGAGCATTTCCGCTTGCGCATGCCAGAAACTCTTCTTGGCACATTGTATATTTTAATGATTTTGTAAGGGTATACGTTTGATTACTGAATAGCACTGGATTTGTTAACATGCAGTAATTCACGGTTGAATTTTACGAAAATACAAACTGATTTTCCGAACTTCGAGTAAGTCACAAAGGTATTTTAAAGCATTTCTTGTAAAACATGGCATTTCTTGTAAATCATTCAAAATGTCCCTGTGTGACAGGAGATCCTCAATTGCCTTTACAATTTCACCACGAATTCAAATCAACATTCATAACTTCCGTACCTAACCTCAAAATGGCCCAGTGCAATGGACTGCACCGTCGAGTTCGTCGGTGCAGGTTAGGGCGCCCCGAGTGCACCCTGGTTCCGTGTCATTGTGCGAATGGAACATGGGCTTCTCTGCACTGGTGCACCCTAGCGGGCGAATGGAACACTGCTGGAAAGCTGCCCTGAGTGTGCACTGGGTGCGCATCAGTGCGGCGAATGGAAAACGCTATAAGTTGTTATTTGTTTTAGCGGGTGTACTCTCTTAAATAGCGCCCCTTGTGAGTGGCGCCCATGGCATGTGCCATATCTGCCATACCGTAGATACGCCTCCGCTTGGGCCTCCCAGTGAGAGGCGCTGCAGTGGCACGAGTTGATGCCCCTTTTTTTAAAATCTTTTTTTCTGGTACAGCGTACTTAGCTGCTTTACAGAACTGATTGGAATAATACAAAATATATGCACAATATAATACAAAGTATAAATAAGGAGGAGGATGACCCCACTGGGCTCCTCAATGGGAAATCGCGGTGGGTATTTTAGAAACTATTGCTGGGTGCTGGTTAAATGGATGATATATCAGGCTTACGGTATGGAGGTACAGTTGGATTTATGGAGGGCGGAATTTATCTTTGGGAAATCTTGATGGTATGCGGTTTAGGTGCGGGTGAGTGGTTTTTCCTAGTGGGAATGTCGGTTGAAAAGGGTGGTTATGAAGTTTGTCGAATCTTTAGGAGAGGTGGGCAATGTGCTGGGCGACTGAAGGAAATTTTAGATCATTGTGGATTTGGGCATTTGAGATGTACCATGGGGCATTTAAGGCCGTACGGAGGACTTTGTTTTGTAGGGTGTGGATGCGTTTTATTGTTGAGGGCGGGTTGACGCCCTGGGCCGCGTAGACGGAGGTGGCCGGAAGCGCGGGCGCCGCGCTATTTCGGGTGCGAACAGAGGCGTCTATTTGCGCGGAGGGCGTTGAGCCGGCGCGTCGGAGGGGGCGTGGCGCGCACTACGCTGCACCTCGGAAGACGCTCCTGAAAATGCTCGTCTTCTCGCTCTCACGCCGGGAGCATTGCCACTCTCTCTTGATCAGGGGGTGAACTTGTTCAGAGTGCGAGAGCGTGAGAGAATGAGAGAGACGGAGGCAGAAGGAAGGTACTGCTCCGGCCACTACTTCTAATCGAAAGGAGGAATGTTCTTCGCGTTGGTTATTGCTGTTGATGGGTGTCAAACATCTTGATGGAGGTGGTGCCACCGACCTTCTTTCTCTACTACGATATTTCCTTAGCTGTCTCCGAAGGCCCGTCTTCACGATGGAATATACCACGGCATTTCGCGGCTTTGTGGGTCGTGCCGCTAGCTGTCGCATGATCGCGACAGTATCGTGCACTGCTTGATCACGCGATGTCTAGCGACGAGAAAGACGCGAAACGCCGTGGTATATTCCATCGTGAAGACGGGCCTTGAGAGGCAGCTACGGAAATATCGCAGTGAATGCAGCTGCCGCCACGGCTACCCTCCTGCCCTTCGTTCGTCACCGTAAGCAGCGCTGGTGGCACTCTGCGAAATGAGGTGTGGTAGGCGATGTTGTGCTCGCCGAGGAGAGGCGACCGTGACGCAGAGGATGTTGAGTGGCGGGAGGACGGCGGCGTGTGTGCGCTGGCGGCGCTTCGCGAGCAGGTGGAGGGCGGGGCAGAGCGGGGCCCACCGGGGCGCCTCCTGGGCCGTCCCTTCCCCTGCCCTAGCAAGGAGGCACGGGCAGGAAAGCACCCACATGCCACCTTTCCTCCCACACTCCACAAGGTTCTTCATGCCGATGCGGGACAGGGGGCAAGGACCTGTAGATGTGTATACTGCGATTTTCGTAACTTTGCCCCTGACAGGAATCAGCTGTTTCGCTGCCATCCAATCAGGATGCTCATATTTCGCGACAAAGACGTCACTTTGGTGACGTTTAAGCTACCGATTGGATGAAACCGTCAACAGCTGATTCCTGTCAGGGACAAAGTTACGTAAGTATAGGCACTGCCCTCTATGTGTGTATGGGCTTTCCCTTCCAAACTCTGAAAGTTGCTGTCGCCTCGGGTGCGTGGATCGCAGGCGTCCGCGCGTGCACCTGCCGCAACGGGTCCATTGAGCGATGCGCTGTAATAAACGTGGAGGGTGGGGAAGCGTGAGTGAATTGCGAACGGGGAGAGGCGCGAAAGGCCGATGGCGGCGGGGAAAGCGAGTGGGAAGCGGGCGCTGCGACGGGCCTGCCTCTGTGAGCCGCGCGCCAATAAAGGGGAGAGGGCGGATGCGCTCCCTGGGTTTCTTCGCCAGCACAGTTTCTCCGCTTCCGATGGCCGATCCCCCGGTTACTTAATACTATTCGCTCGTATTTGAGCAAAAGGGGATATGTCACAAGAATGTAATTTTGAGTTAAGTGTAGTAACTTTTCTTTTATTTCAAAACTCTTTACTTTAATTCACTGAAACTCATTTTATACTAACCTAATACGATTTACCTATCTATATCTTTGTATCTGACTAATTATTCACTAATATGTACCCTAAATGCATTTCTTTTTGCTCTCCTGTAAAATTATGAAACAGGACTTATACACTTTTGCTCAAACACGAGCGAATTGTAGAACGCTGATGAGGTGTTGTCGACAGTATTCAAGGAGGAAATAATGGAAGTCATCTTTCTCAACTCGGATTTATTAAGAGAGCCACCATCGTCACTCTCAGTGCTTAATACATGCGAAGAGAACCCTAACAACACCACGCTAAAAATTCGCTTACAAAGAAAGTTTCAGGACAAGTATGCTCGAATACCGGTTGTCGCCGTGAAGTAATGCTGTGACAAATTTGGGTTATTTTCTGTTGAACAACACTGTGAAGTAAAGGTAAAGTGAAAATGGCTGTGAAGTAGATGTCGGTTTCCCAGGCTAAAGTTCCATTTTTCAGTTACGTACTACCATGGACGATTGCCGCATTGCTGTGGTAATTTGATATTGATTTCGTAAAAAGGATTATCTAATTAAGGAATCCAGTAGCAATACCTGTTGAGTCATTTGGATTAAAGCAAAGTTGCAAATTTTTATGATAGTGTCTCGATCGTATTTTATTCATTTAATGTTAATAACTTGAACTTTGTGCCGCACTTTGGGAAGAACGTTCTCTACGCACGTTTTCTTAAATTCTGGGTTCCCACCCCATGGGCAAGTTGAATTTTGAACACGGGCAGCAACGATCGTTTTGGCAAAAATTAATAAAATATTCGCTCTCGTGTATTAAAATCTACTTGCAGCGGCCAATCAGCCACAAATTTGGCTCTTATCCCTCATCGTGCCATTCGTGAAAGAATCGGCTCACTGCCGCGAGAACACGCCTAATTTGAATAACTCTTTCGCACTGAACTCTAGGGGAGGACCGTCTTCGGTGACTCATGCATCGAGTGATGTCGCTGCAGTGCCTCTGACCGGAAGGTCGTAGGGCTCGAGTCTCGACGATGTTGATTCTCGACCCCACCTACGTAACACAGTTAGGTCGAATGAAGCCGTTGTCTGGAGGATCATTCTAGCGGTCGGCGGCTCTGATCGGTAGTTTTCAGTTGTTTCGACCCTCCTAAATTGGTCCTTCACGTTGTTATCCCCTGTGTGGTATTTCCCTCCGCCGGGTCAACCTCTAAGCTCCGGACTGGTGTCACGCACTTACACTATACTACCACACACAGGGGCGGATGCAGAGACGAATTTGGGTAGGGGAAATTTTTGTATTCAAAATGTTTTGGTCGAATGTATCATATTACAGTTTATGTAGAATGACTCAGTCTAAACTCAGCTCATGTTGCAATACAATTTTATTCGTTTTAATGCTTATACGAAAATATTTTTGCTTGAAAGTTTCGTGACAAGTTAAAATGAATAGTTACTGAAAAAAATTTGGGAGGGGAAATTTCCCTCATTTCCCTCCCCGTGGATCCGCGCCTGACCACTCATGTGTGTGTGTACAGCGACCGGGCACCAAGTAGCCGCGCGCGGAATCCCTTGCTCGATAGCACGCGCGGCCTGACCGCCGCCGGTGACGAGTGGATTCGATTCGGCGCGTGGCGACAGGCCGTCGTTAGAAGCGGCACGAACCCTAGCATTTTCATCACCATGCCATTTGGAAGCCTTACCCGCGAATTGTTTTGAGTGTTTGGTGATGGAGCAGTCGTGAAATCAGGGCAGGACAAACGGGAGAACCTCCCAAGAACCTTTCTCCTCCATCGACTCCGCATGAATCGGACGTGGGACCCAGAGGTAGAAGGCGAGCACTCCAGACTATTGCACCGCGGGTCGCACGCCACGTGAGAATGCTTAGGGCTTCTTCACCAGTGTTCCTTAACAGTCTATTCGCGAGCATTTCACAGCTGGCGGGAGGTTTTCAAACGTGAGTTGGCGTGGAAGGGAAGGAATAATGACTTCAACAATGGAATACTGGCACATGCCACAAAAAAAATTTTTTTTCCAGAACAGAGGAATTTCTAAAGGCCTATTTTTTTGTGGAATACTTGACACCTTATATTAATTTTCTAAATTGGAACATGACTTTGATGAATTATAGGATGTTATTAAATTATGTGAAGTACTCTTTTTATTTAATGTTTTTAATAAAAAAAATAAATTTGTACCAACGAAGCAGTTGCATAGGTCACAAATAATAAAACATCCTATAAATAAAATTTGTAATTTAAGTTAATTGTAACTGTTGAAATGAAGGTTCCAATACAGTTTGCATCATCAAATGCATTAATATTTAACACCACAAGAGTATTAAGTGATTTCGGGACATAAATCAAATGATTTAAGACCTGCACCGTCTATTATGAAGAGCGGCGTCTGGGCGATACAATCTCGTCATTCAAAGCCTCGGGACCGTGGCTCTGAAGCACGCGGCCGCTGCGAAATCCCAGCGGTAAAGAACGCGCCAACACGCTATTGGATTTTCCTACAATGTTATGGGCGGATCCGAAAGCAAATGATCCGAGAGCAGGAGTCGGAGACGCTCCGAATAACACGCTCGTTTCTCTTGATTAGTGAACGGGAAGGGGTCTGACCGGACGATGGACCAACGGACGCACGCTGGTTACTCGGATATGTACTCTATTGCACTCGCCGTGTGGGAGGTGATGTATACCGAATGTAATAAAAAAGGGATTTGGAATACTAATTCTATGCATGAAAGGGAAATGTTGTAAAGGGATTCGTTCTTAAAATTTTCAACATCACAACAATTTTAAGAGTGAGGGAAAGCTTTAAGGCTAAATGTACCGACACTAGTTCAATTTGTCGCCACCACGTGGCAGCACCAAGTTTAGTGAATTTTACTTTACCGATTACGTCTGAACAAATGGTCCGATTTTCGATCTGTAAACGGCATTTGACTCCTGTTTATAATAGAATTTACGCTACGAAGCCCTTTTTTCCAAAAAAACTAGCAGAAACTCGATTTTTAAAATTTTTCTCGTACTTCCGGGAACAATTTCAAAAATGTGGGCTTATTGCGCGATGGCGACACGCTTCCAGAATCCAACGCCGTGTCAAACATGCAAATCGGATAAATAGGAGCGACGGTAAGTGAAATTTCGAAAAACACCTCACCCCACTCCCCCTTCCCCTTCCACGCCGCCGGGACATTGTTGGCCGGCGGCGCGGTCAAGCCGGCACGGGCGAGCCGGGCGGCGGCCGCCGCGGCGCGGCGACGGGCAAGAAGGCTGAACTTTCGGGGGCAGCAAGCCAGACACCCCGTCACTTCGTTGATGCTTCCGTCACTTCGCATCTCAAGATATTTTTTCCCCACATATGAAACTAGTGATGCTGTAATAGGGGTAAACGGTCTCGTATCATCTTTAATAGTAGTATAAAACTATTACCTTATTCACATATTCCATCTTCCTTCGAATACCATCATAAGGATGTCTGAGGTATCACTCAAAACACCGATCCCGCTTTGGTGCTGATTTCAAAAAGAAAAAATCGAACTAATTGCGTAAATATCACCCATATTCCATCTCCTCACATCGTATTTTAGATATATTGTACTTCTAAGATCTTCCATTACCATTTCACTACCGGAACAAACAAGCGGAGATAACGCAAGAGCTCTTTTATCCTACGATTCGATTTATCATTTCAAAACGGCGTTTGTCACCTTGATAGAATTCACCTGGTTAATCCTTTTCCCAGTAAAATAGCCGAATCGAATTTTTAAAATGTTTTTATACTTGCGCACATATTTGAAAAAGTGGTAAAATAGCGCGCTGGCGAGATGCACCCTGAATCTAACGCCATATCATGCACTGAAATCGGATAAATAGACTTCTCTAGTCATGTAAAAAAATGATCTTTAGTAACGTCAAAATTCTGTTTCGCGGTACTGCTTGTCGATCTCATGGCTAAAGTCCGGGTCTAATGTAATTACATATGCTTTGTCTACTGTTCTCATTTTGTAATTTAGGCGAACTGTTGCAATCCTAACAAAATATTAAAATTTTTCGTTACAAATTTTGTACTGTATTACGTATTTTACATATTTTGCTGATTATTTAATATCTGCTTAACAGTATATTTATTATTTGCTAATTATTAAGGTATTTTCACAAATTACCAAATTTTCTTGAAATTATTTCCGGAAATATATTTAATTAATTTTGAAAAATAGTTTTTATTTAAATGTGTTTATATTTTTGCAATGAGCATATTTTGTCTAATACTAATTCAGAATTGCTGACATTCCTATGTGCTGCATGTAAAGATTTCGAACAGAGTGCTTCAAAGATTCTCTGTTCGTGTCTGCGTTTTCTACGTGCATCTCTTTGTTTTCATTGCTGATAGAAAGAAATAAAAAAACAGTAAGCAGAAAAAGTAGTTACTTTTAAATTCGATATAATTAATATTTTATTAATGGAATTTCAAATTGTGAACATTTATTTTACTTTATCTCTCTTCTCAATCTTCATACGAAGAGAAAGTTATATCGTGCGCAGGAAAACTCTCAAAGCCGAGTCCTGATAATGAAAATGTGGATAAATCGTGTTGTTGTATAGTAAATTACTTCCTGTAACTCGTGGTGTAGCCAGAATCCATGTTGTGGGTCCTTAATACCGAAAAATTGATTGACGGAAAAACGTCCATCAGTGTCTCTGGTGTATGTGAACAACACTAGCGTTTACACTGCGTACAAATTTTTCCAAACTGGAAAAAACAACAACAAAAAACAGCTGTCGATCTACTGTCATTCGAAGCTCTGCAATTTTCAAAAACGTGCATTACTTTTTGGAGATACATTACACGACCCCCCCCCCGGATATTTTAAAAATTTGCTCAAATATGGCTCCAAATTTTTTCTTTATATTTCTCGTAAAAATTGAATAAAATACACATGGCTTAGGTCCGATTTCACTGATAACTGAATTTTCGAAAATTGCAAAAGATTGAATTTTTTCGGCGTTTCCTACAACTACAATATTGACGATAGAGACTTTTCCTTTCTAAGAAATTTGTTGTACATAATTAGTTCTTTCATTAAGATCATGAATTTTTTTTAAAACAATTTTTGTAGTTATGGCGCAATCTTGTGTGCAATATATGCAACTTTAAAAGATAACAAAGCAAGATTTTTCCAAAATCGGCTCCATTTTCTCCCTTTAAACTATTGGTAGGGATATTGCGAAATGTACTTTAAGAGATGACATAAACGCTATTTTGCTCTATTCTTTTGTTTTTGCGAAAATAACACAAATGAAACTTTTTGAATAGCCTGTCACGTCGTTTATATTTACATTATCGGCGATTTGTTCACATTATTAGATTTATGAGCACACGTACTTTAAATTATATCATTTAAAGTTTTTCGAAAACTAAAAATTTTTTTTGGAAATGAACTCGAAATTTTGCATTTTCAGAAACGCTCAAACGCCAATTTTTTCTGAAAAGGTTCCAAATTTTTTGTTCAAAGTTTTTGTACGTATAGTGCGAAATGCACTGTCTAAGGAAACAAAAAAGTTTTGTTGTATTATTTTGTTGTTTTTCTTCAAAATTTACACAAATGTATTTTTTAAATATTTCGCATGCCTTGTATGCACATTTGCAGCGATTTGTAAACATTATTGCATTTGTGAATGGAAGAGCTTAAAATATCTTAAAATAAATTTTAAAAAAACCTCTAAAGATTCCTGTGAAAAAGGGCTTCATATTTCACATTGCCACAGACGCTTAAACACCCTTTTCTTAAAAACGGTATCAAGTTTATGAATGAAAATTGTCGTAAAGGACAAGGTTTCAGTCTTCTCTGAAAGCAATATTTTGAATCTACCATTAGGAAACCGAATAATTGAGAAAACCTAAAAAATAAGTTGGGTGCATTAAATGGCAGGTGGCAAGATGGGGCAAGGCCATAAATCTAGCCCATGCCAACAAAATAGTAAATTTTACTACGACAAAGTCCGAATAGCTGGCTGAGACTATAGGAAATTGAAAACTAATACGGGAAAGTCTGTGCCATTCTGTAGCACCACCAGTTACTTTCTCGTGTTAGTAACTCAAAGTTATGTAATGCTGCGGAAAATCTATTTCGAGATATTAACGGAAATACTCGTTTTGGGGTCCCCTGAGTGATACCGAAAGGGTGTATGTGTGTTTTGACTTTTTAACGTCCGTTCGCCCGTCCATCTGTCTGTGTCTGCCTGTCTGGGCGTATGTGAACACCACTAGTGCCTAAACTATGTGTAGAATTTTTGCTCAACTGAATAAACCCCTGTCGATCTGGTCTGAGTCGAAGTTCTGCGATTTTTAAAAACATTCATTAATTTTTGGAGATACTTTTTATTAAGCCCCAGGGACTTTTTCAACATTTTCTCAAAAATGTCAACCAGGATAGGTGGCTCAGTGCATCAACTGATGTCACTGCAATGCCTCTGACCGAGAGGTGCTAGGTTCGAGTCCCGACGGTGGCAGGATTTTTCAACACTAGCTTGTCAGTTAGATGTAGAATTCAACCGATGTCTGGAGGAAAATTCTAGCGACCGGCTGCTCTGATTGGAAGTTTTCCGTAGTTTCTCCGATCAACATCAAACGAATGCCGGAGCAATACCCTAACAAACGGACCTCGCGCGATATTTCCTTCCTCTTCCTTGTCCTATCTTCACACACACACACACACACTAACTTGCACAACACTACCATATATGCTGGGAGACCAGTGGGAGGATTGGAACTTGTCCCGGCTGTGGGCCGTGCACTGCTGGTGGGAGATACCTTGTTAAGAAAGAACCCGGCAAGAAGACAGGTAAATCGGTCGGTGATTTAGAGCTTGTCCCGGCTGGGGTGGTGCCCCGCTGGTGGCAGATACCTGGTTGGGAAGCCCCGCTAGTGGACGGAAGGTCAGCGCCGGATCTCGCCATCGGCATAGCGGGCAACATCTCTTCCACCTCACGATGAAATAAACATGCATTGCACTTACGGGACTAATGACCAAAGCAGTTGACGCGCCCAAAATCACTAACAATCAATCAAAAATTACTCCAAATACTTTCCTTAAATTAATTGTAAGAATAAAGTAAAATACACTCAAGGTGGCATAGCTCTTATTTTCATTGCTGACTGATTTTGGGAAAATTGCAAAAGTTCGAATTTTTTTTCGGCGTCTTCCTACAACTACATAATTGAAGATAGAGATTTTCCCTTAAAATTATATTTGTTCTCCATACTTAGTTCTTTCAATAAGGTCATGCACATTTTTTTGAAATTTTTAGTAGTTTTCGCGCAATATTGAGGTCAATTTGTGCAATTTTTAAAAATTACAAGAACAAGATTTTCTGAAAATCGACTTCAACTTTTTTCCTTAAACTTTTGGAAAGGATAGTACCTAATGTACTCTGAGATGACATAAACGCCATATTGCTCTATTCCTTTGTTTTTTCAAAACTTACAAAAATGTAATTCTTTGACTAGCCTTTCATTTAGTAAATATTTTCTTTAACGGCGATTTGTTCATATTAAGGAACTTTTGCCACCTCGAACGTTAAGTACTATCGATCTTTTCCGCATGCGCAGATGCACCAAAGTGATGCGAAACTTGCACTGCGAATGAGCGGAAGATCGATAGTACGTAACGTTCGAGGGTGCAAAAACTCCCTACTATTACATTTACGAGTACATGTGCTTTACATTATGTCTTAAAAGTTCCTCGACAACTCAGATGTTTTCTGTGAAAATGAACTGAAACTTCCGAATTTGCACAAATGTTCAAACGCCATTTTCTCAAATTGCTTCTTCAAACTTTTCGTACGAATGCTATTTGCATTCTTTAAGTTAACATAAAATTAATTTAGCTGTATTTTTTTGATTTTTCAAAAAATAAATAAATGTATTTTTAAGTGTCTCTCACGCCATTAATATTAACTTTTCCAAAAATTTTATACATTATTACATTTGTGAGTAGAAGTGCTTTAAATGTCACCAAATGAAGTTGTTCGAAAACTCGAAAGATTCTTGTGAAAATTCCGAAGCTTCCATTTTCACATTTACAGTAACGCTTAAACGCCATTTTCTTAAGAGCGGCTCCAAATTTATCAATGAAAATTCCTATATAGGATGAAGTTTTACTCTTCTTTAATATCCTAAAAGTAATATTTCGTATCTACCATTAAGAAGCTGAAAAATGAGAAAAGTTAAAAAAATGTATTTTGGGCGGCGATAGATGTCAGCAAGATGTCAGAAGATGGGGAAAGATGGTAAAACTGGCCCAGACCAAAGATATTAGATTACTATGAGAAAGTATGTGCAATTTGTCCTAAAGTACGAAAACGTTTTAAAAATTCGATTCGGTTATTTTACTGGAAAAAGGATTAACCTGGTGAATTCTATCAAGGTGACAAACGCCGTTTTGAAATGATAAATCGAATCGTAGGATAAAAGAGCTCTTGCGTTATCTCCGCTTGTTTGTTCCGGTAGTGAAATGGTAATGGAAGATCTTAGAAGTACAATATATCTAAAATACGATGTGAGGAGATGGAATATGGGTGATATTTACGCAATTAGTTCGATTTTTTCTTTTTGAAATCAGCACCAAAGCGGGATCGGTGTTTTGAGTGATACCTCAGACATTCTTATGATGGTATTCGAAGGAAGATGGAATATGTGAATAAGGTAATAGTTTTATACTACTATTAAAGATGATACGAGACCGTTTACCCCTATTACAGCATCACTAGTTTCATATGTGGGGAAAAAATATCTTGAGATGCGAAGTGACGGAAGCATCAACGAAGTGACGGGGTGTCTGGCTTGCTGCCCCCGAAAGTTCAGCCTTCTTGCCCGTCGCCGCGCCGCGGCGGCCGCCGCCCGGCTCGCCCGTGCCGGCTTGACCGCGCCGCCGGCCAACAATGTCCCGGCGGCGTGGATGGGGAAGGGGGAGTGGGGTGAGGTGTTTTTCGAAATTTCACTTACTGTCGCTCCTATTTATCCGATTTGCATGTCTGACACGGCGTTGGATTCTGGAAGCGTGTCGCCATCGCGCTATAAGCCCACATTTTTGAAATTGTTCCCGGAAGTACGAGAAAAATTTTAAAAATCGAGTTTCTGCTAGTTTTTTTGGAAAAAGGGCTTCGTAGCGTAAATTCTATTATAAACAGGAGTCAAATGCCGTTTACAGATCGAAAATCGGACCATTTGTTCAGACGTTATCGGTAAAGTAAATTCCTGCTGATGGTGCTGCGATCTATTGAATTTTCCTACAAGTTTTTTTCGGTACATTTAGCCTTAAGCAAATTTGATAAAAATGAAGCCTATTGAGCTCAGGCGAAAGACCGTACATTCAAGAAAAATACTTTTAAAGATGTGGGTGCTCAGATATGTGATTTATCATTTGTGGAAAAGACCCAAACATCAGTGGGTACATCGGATAATTTAGAGCATATTAATCAAGTTCTCCTCGTCGTCTCGTTTTAATAAGTTCATCTACTTTTGCCCCTCTTAGGTCTTGACAGCCTTGCGCAGAGATGCGGCATTGATATTAAAATGCGTCTATGGTAATTTGCGCCTATATTTCGTAGAAATATCTTCTATTAAGTGTTCAACGGAAAATGAGGCCGCCGGGACTGACGCCAGACTCTCGCCATCTGCACGCACGGTTGACGCAGTCGGCAAATCATGTGCTTTCCCCTATAGAAACTTTAGCCTTTCACTTCTCAAAATACAATGACATCCAATATTTCAACTGAACTCAAAATTGTTATTTATACACCAAGCACCTTAGAAGGGTTCTAATGCGTGAGTGGCGACAAAAAGTTGGAGGCCCTTTCGTCGTGATTCAGATTTACCAATTTACTAATTATCTAGATTCTTGCTCGACTCGTATTTTTTCATATCTCTCTCTCATATCCCCTTCAATAATTATCTCTAATTCCCTCCATAAGAGAACATATAGCATCATTTGGCTGTTTTCATATTTCCCTCGTAACCACGATCCTCTCGATCCAGCCGTGAGAGATGGGTCAGTGCATGAACCTGATGTCACTGCAGTCCCTCTGACCGGGAGGTTCTAGAACTCCACTCCCTACGGCGGTAGGATTTTCGACACTAGCTTGTCAGCTAGGTCGAATTCAGTCGCTGTCTGGAGGAGCATTCTAGCGGCCGGCTGCGCTAATCGGTAGTTTTCCGTGGTTTCTCCGATCAACACCTGGTGAATGCTGGAGCAGTACCCTAACAAGCGGGCTTCGGACCGCGCGCGATCTTTTCTTCCTCTTCCTTGTCCTGTCCTCTCCTCTTACACACACTAACATGCACTACACTAACACACATGCTGGGAGACCAGTCGGGAGCTTAGAGCTTGTCCCGGTTGGGGCAGTGCCCCGCTGTTGGGAGATACCTGGTTGGAAAAACTCCGATAGTCGACGGTAGATCGGCGCCGGATCTGACCATCCAGCGGGGAAAGATCACCGCGACCTTCCGAGATAAAAACACGCACTACACATACGGGACTAATGACGTCAATAGTTGACGTGCCCGGAATCACGAACAATCTGTCAATATCCCGATCCAGGCAGTACATGTCGAGCTCCGTATCGAAGACAGTAACTACCAATAACGTATGAGTAAGAAGTAAACCCGTTTTCTAGTTCCTGGTTGTGGTGTCGTTCACGTTCACTGTACCTCAGCAGCGTCGGAGGCCGGCACCTGCTTGCAGTCGGTGCCACGCCACGCCACACTACGCCGCACCACGCCCCTCCACGCGCCGCCACGCCCCGCCACACTACGCCGCACCACGCCCCGCCACACTACGCCGCACCACGCCCCTCCACGCCCCGCCACGCTGCACCACGCTCCGCCTCGCCACACTCCGCCTCGCCACGCTCCGCCACGCTCCGCCACGCTCCGCCTCGCCCCGCCTCGCCCCGCCCCGCCTCGCCCTGCCACGACCCGCCATTCTCCGCCTCGCACTGCCACTCCCCGCCTCGCCACGCCGCGCAGCGCCACGCCGAGCGGGAAAAGTGACGCGCGTTTATTTTTAATCCCGCCCGCGTCCCCGTTCTCCCCGCCCCCACGCCGCCCTCGGTAATTAAAAAAGCCTCGCGCTCTTGGGGCGCGGAAATTGAATTGGCGCGGGCCGCGGCGCCGCGCCGGGCGCACCCGCGGCCGGGAGAAGGGGGGCGTAATTGAAGCCATTCTGCCTGCCGTCACCGGCGCAGGTCCATCAGGGCATCAGCTGATGCCGCTGCTGCCTGCGCCTCTGACCGGGAGGGCGCAGCCTTCCACTTCGACGGCGGCAGCATTTTCCACTCTATCTACATTGCTGGTCCGACCTCAGCCGCTCTGTTTGGTGGAGAATTCTAGCGGCCGGCTGCTCTCATCGGTTGTTTTCCGTGATTTCTTCCATCAAGAGGCCGTCCATAAATTACGTAACGCAAATGTCGAGTATTTTCAATACCCCCTCTCGCACTTCCCTGCCTCTATGTAACGCAGCTTAACACTGTCTCAGACCTTCTCCCTCCCCATTTTGCGTTACGTAATTTATGGATGACCCCAAAGAGCAGGCGACTGCCGGAGCAGCACCCTGGCAGATGGGCCACAGACCTCGCACGATTTTTCCTTGCTCTTCCTTGGCCTATCCTCACCACTTACACACACATACGCACACACTTACAAGCACTACGCTACCACATGTCGTGAGAGCATTCAGGAGCTTAGAGCGTGTCCCAGCTGAGGCTGTGTCTTAATGGTGTGAGAGACCTGGTTGAGGGATATCTCGCAAGCCAACGAGTAGGTCGGCGCCGTATCATGCAGTCGGGAAGATCGTCTCGTCCTCCCTCTGACTGACCACAGCAGTTGGAGCGCCCGGAAACGCCAGTCAATCAATTACGACTACGCGTCTCATAGCTCACATTTTATTAGAGTAAAAAACGGAAAAGCCACAAGAGAATTAGCTGCATTTTTTAAGACCCGATTATGAACCGTGGAAACTTGGACCGCATATTCACCAATCCATAGTGAGCAAGGAGTGCAGCTAAATGTGCGTATTCGGAATCGATCTAATAGATCGCAAGAGGAGTGTTAGTTACATCTGCAGCGAGCGATTATGGTGAACGTCGGAATACCGCGTCCTGGAGCCGGTGGAGTTCCTAAAGACCCTTTCCTGGAAACTCGGCAAGTTCCTAAAAATGGTGCTGGACGTCTTAATGGATTAAACAAATTTACTTGCACACGTTCTCTCTTTCCTTTCTGCACTGAAGTATGTACGGAAGAAAAGGATTGGAATCACCTCAATCGGTCGTAAAATCCGTGTGTAATGTTGTTTTTTTTCTATAACTGCACACTCCAGAATTAAGGCTAAATGTACACTAATATATTGGCGTCCATTTCACTTCTGACCTGAAGAGTAATTTACAAAGGGACTTCGCTTTCTTGGACGAGTCATAAATCTGACTTCTCATTCTACTTGTCCAACGAATGCCTTCTTGTTGCTCAGCGTCGCCTACGCTACAGTGAAGTTGGTAATGCCTGACTGTGTAATGCCATTGGCGAGACGGGTGATTCTGTGCAGCGTTTAATGAAGGAAGATGAGATAGTGCAGTGTACGTCTATCCTTACACTGAATTGCCGTAGATCGAACGAAAATGCTATATTTCATGGAAAATTCCTGTGCTACATGGGTATGTGGTGAAATAAAGTTAACATCAAAACATGGAAGTTTCAAATTGTCAAACTTATGTTCTGGTTCTCAAGGGATTCATCGAGTATCATGACACCGATCTTTTGCGTTCACGGTGTGTTTCATTTCACATGTGTGGGTTTGGCACAGCGTGAAGTGCGATTACGAGAGCCTCTATTTTTGGGCCTCTGCCTCTACACCATCAGAATGATCGGTTGTGATCGTGTGAATCGTTTCATGTACGAGCAATGGAGTATTAGCACCAATCTCTCTCGTCACTCGTCAGAACTACCTCCATTCGTCTTACAGTTAAAACGAAAAGCTGTGAAAAACGCTTTTAACATGTCAAACGAAACCGTTTCCTTCAGTAAAAATGAACAGTCTTTTGTATGGATGCCAGTTTTTTCCTTGTGCTTAGAATTCATTATTATCGAACTGTCTTAACTAAATATAATTCAATAAAGGTAGAAGAGTATAAACATTGCGCAATGTCTGTGTTATTCCAAAGAACTCCATGAAGAGTGTCGGAAAGGGAGAAGTTTGAAGGAATGTTAAAGCAGGGTATTCAGTTGTATCATTATTGTAATATAAAACTACAAATTTCCGTTCGTTGATTCTTGTTCATTTTATTGTGAGCTATGGCATCCCAATATTATGAGTTTCGCAGAGTCTAGGATGTCTCTTACCTTCGTTTTAACTCGGTAACTGAAGACACGTTTTATACGAGTGACACCTTGCGAAATTTTGCCCACCGAATTAGAATATTTCGCAATTTATTGCACATAGTATCAGTGAAATCAATGAACTTTGTACAATCAATGAACAGTACGGAGGAGTATATTTTTTAAATAAATTATTGTGTAATTGAACTCTGTGTGTGCCACTAAATGCCGATCGCTCCTGCCCGTGTGGCGCAAGAGGCCAGCGCCTGCTGCAGCTCAAATGATGAACTGCAACCTATTCTTAGCAGCCGCCTGGCCCATCCGCAGGAGCATTTCGCGTAATCACCTCTGTCAAATGGCGCCCGTAAGGCTGACCAGATGGAGCGTTGCCATCTTTGCCAGCGTTTCGCTGAACAATATGTGGTGTAAATGAGATTTCCGGGAGATGTGGTATCTAATATGTGTGCCCTGTGACAAAGTGGAGCAAATGCTGGTTCGACAATGTGGAGATAAAATTTTTAGCTTATCATGATCGTGTTTTTGAAATACGTATAAGATAAGTCAGGGCGATAACAATGATAACTTGAGAACGTGCACAGAAAATGTGTGACGTGTAAGTGCGGAATGTTTCTGGAATCCTTCTGGAATCCTTTACTCTTGACATGCTTTTAAAGGCATCGAAACCGTCGTCCCTCCTTTATAAAAGAGAGGAAAAACTTATTAGATGAATATTCCGATACTTTTCCATTTCTTGAGAACTGGGAATGTTTTCATTAAATCTCTAAATTTCCTAATTTAATTTCCGCGAAAATAACTTTCAGGTTTCCCCCGCTTCTCCATATTCCTTTGACCTTGTTTCCCGTTCGCTAAATTAATTTCGATTTAAAACTTTCAGAAGACACTCAAAAAAGAGAATTTTAGTGAGTTATTCGTCCAATGATCAGAAGTTTAATGATGCACGATAGCAATTATATTTTATAATATTATATATGTTTTGAAGCATGATGCGTGCCATGCCATCTTCAGTTCGGAAGACATAGACCGTCTAGAAATACGTTACAGTAATTGTACAGAAGGCCATGGAAGTGGTCAATAACCGGAGAAGGCTGAAAGAGGGTATTCCTCATATCCTCTATCTCTAAGCAGGTTAAGTCTACAATAGTAAACGTAAAGGGCGGGGGAGAGTTTGCACATGATATCACTGAAACCTTTCTTTTAGGTTTGATGAAGTGCTCACGACAAGTTGCCGTCGATAGCTCTATAGTAATGCTATTTATTTCTGACTTCTTTCCATTCAAATAGATTTTATGTGGAACGTAACGTTTCTGCTGTGTAATAGAATTAATGTAGATATTCCTCTCTGTCGGTTTCATGAAAATTCTAGATTATATGAAGAACAGTTAAAACGTCAAAGTTAATATGCCGAAAAGACGTATCCGAATATCATATTTCGTCGAATTTGTGATGTTCCATGTTTAAAAGAATTAATTTTCGTATCTAATGCTGTACGATTTGTAATAAGTTTTACAAGTGATGACTGAGATGTGTTAATGTGGACAGAAATTGCAGTATAATAATGTGATACGTAACTTAGTAAGGGCGAGAAAGTACGTGCTGTTGTAGCCCCATTATTTACTGATTGTGGGCACAAATACCCTCCATTGTAAGTGAGAAACCAATTGCGGAACAAAGGCCTTAAAGACAAAGCTTGATTAGTAAAATATTTCGAGGCTCGGGGTGTCGTCAAAAATCATTAAACATTTAGAAAATTAATGACAATTGTTTACCGGATTTTAAATTCACACAGTGTAATGCGCCCGTGTAAACTTTTGCAAAGAATTCAACGTAAACAGTTACCCAAAATATTGAGACGGATAAATCGTGGAAGTGTTGAGACGTTCACTTCGAGTGAGAAAATAAAGCAGTGGCGCTCAGTGTGTGCGCGCGCATGCGCGCGCCTTTGAAGACGAACACCAAAAATACTGGGGTTTTATTGCTTGGCGCGTGGGGTCTCGTCTTCAGGATGGACTATCTCACGCGCATTTCGCGTCTTTTCTCGAACGTGTCGCTATTTTTCGCATGATTGCCAGCACTACTCGATACAGTCGCGATCACGCGACTTCTGGCGACACGACCGAGAACGACGCGAAATCCCATGCGATATTCCGTCATCATGAAGACAAGACCCCGCGCGCCAAGAAATAAAAACGCAAGTATAGCAAAGTGGCGTGTGTGCTCCCCGTGAGAACGGGCGGGGCGGGGCGGGGCGGCGCGGGGCGGCGCGGGGCGGCGCGGGGCGGCGCGGGGCGGCGCGGGGCGGCGCGGGGCGGCGCGGGGCGGCGCGGGGCGGCGCGGGGCGGCGCGGGGCGGCGCGGGGCGGCGCGGGGCGGCGCGGGGCGGCGCGGGGCGGCGCGGGGCGGCGCGGGGCGGCGCGGGGCGGCGCGGGGCGGCGCGGGGCGGCGCGGGGCGGCGCGGGGCGAGAATGAGCGCGGGCTCGCGCTTGCGCCATGCAGTGTTCTCGTCCGAGCGCTCGGACGAGTTGCGCAGGATGTTCGCACGCCATCTGTCCACGTGCTTCTCGTATTTCCCGTCCCCTCTGCCCCCCCCCCCCGCTGACATTGTCCGAGTGTTGAGTTGAGCCGCCGCGCCACGCAACGCCCAGCGCGCAGCGTCCTGTTGGTTCGGAGCGTCCGACATCGCGTCTGTTTTGCTCAACGTGCAAATGAGGATGAATCTCGATGGTCGTTCCGTGTCCAGATCGCATCAATTTAAGCAGAATTTGACGTCGATGTTTCACATTTCAAAACTTTTTTTTCTTCTAAGAATACCATAAGCAAAATTATGAAAGTTTTTAAAAAAATTCTCAAAGATTTTTTCGAAACGCTATTCATTTTGAAAATTTTGGAAAAAAGAAATGGCTCGCGGCGTTAAATTGTACATTTTTGAACTTTGTTATTTTTTTAATTTCTTCATTAACCCGGCAATTTGAAAAATTGAAAAATACCATGGTATGCTCTGAAGTGTTCTGTATTTGTCGAGTTTCAAAATGGGACTCCAAGAGAATTCTCAGAAATTAAATACAGTAGAAATTTCTATTTGCTGTTTCACTGCGGGCTCTGCCAGAGCGTCATTCCAAGCACGAGCCAATCAGCAGGAGAGGACTACTTTCAGAGAACAACAAATAGAAAAAAAAAACACTTTACATCTTACACAATGTGCCTGACGGCCTTTATTGCCGGTTAAATTCAAATCATAAAGTATCAAATAATAATTATATGAATAACATATGTTATGCAGTTAATTAAATTGACATTTGTTTTGCTTCACTTTAGAGAGAATATCGTTTATTGACAGTATCATAAAGAAATTTAAACTATGTATTTTCTTTGTGTCTTTTACATTTTTATTTTTAAATCACTGTTACAACAGTCCTCTTTCTAAGTTGTCTTCAGCGTTGGTAAAAATATGAAGGTAAAGTTCTTCATATCAAATAACTCGAATATCTTTCTGAGTAAATGAATAGGCTCCTGACTGACTTGAAGGCTAGATTTCATTGCTAATATTTCAGTTCTCCTCCGCTCCGTCGCACGATACGTGTTGCGTTGACATTGCGAAGCGAAGAAATGCCCTTCAGCCCTCACATTCAAGTCATCTTTGTAGAAGCATAAATTCCTTCTCGTTCTTCTTTAATACTAGACGCTGTCCCCGTCAGGGAAATATGCTTGTTAACGCTTGTTTGTTTAGAAGTGTTGTGAGTTTCCGCTAAAAAAGGTGAATTTAATTCGTGTCATGTCTCAGGCGTTCAGGAAAAGCAAATGTTATTGTTCGTTGTTTACATAGTTTTCTGTGAAGTACTACGCAAAATTCAATTTAATTCAGTTCATGCCTTTTATGTTTTGTGAAGGCAGCAGAAGACGGCAAACGACAGAAGACGAACTAACTCGGTGAAGCAATAAAGGCCCGTCCATAAATTACGTAACGCAAATTTCGAGTATTTTCAATACCCTCTCCCCCCTTGTAATGCTCTTCCCTATCTCTATGTAACGCTGCCTCAGACCCCCTCCCTCACTCTTTTAGCCTTAAGTAATTTATGGATGACCCCTAAGGTGAGCATGCCCTAACAGGACCAGCGGTGCACGTTTATTCATTATTACCATTGTCCGATGTATTTGCTGGCTTAAATGTGTGGAGGATTCTCACTTTCTTGAAAAAACGTCAGTTGGCTCGTTCGGAGAAGAAATTTTGGAAACATTTTTTCGGATACATGTAACATTTTCTATATATTTTTGACTTTGTAAGTTTTAAGTCGCTAAAAAATAGTGTTTTTTATGAGTGTGCGATTTGATGTGGAATGAGTCGTTAAAGCTAACCTGAGTATACTGAGATTTTTTTAACTTTGCTCCTGACAGGAATCAGCTGTTTCGCTGCCATCCTATTGTGAGCTTATATTTCGCTAAAGTGACGTCACAGTGGCTCTCCCGATTGGATGAAACCGTCAACAGCTAATTCCTGTCAGGGGCAAAGTTTCGAAAATCGCAGTATAATAGCTGGAATTCCTCAATATTTGTCAATTTTTCCTTGCGCTTAATTTTTTGTATATTCCTGATGACTGATAAATTGAACGTTTATTAATAAAATTTTGGATAGTTCTGTATATTTGTGCCCCTTCATTTCCAAGACCACGATTATCCGATATTTAATTCTGAACTGTTTGTTGAGAAAATAGAAACGCGAATTGCAAAAAACATTCATTACAGTTGTAAGTGTGTGCTTGGTTTTCTTTTTTTCTTCCCGAAGTGTTTGCAAGCTGATCTGTAACATCCGTGCTCTTTTCTGCTACCTGGAGCGTGCTCTATCTTTCCTTGGTTTCTCTTGTCGACAACAAGGTCTCTGCAGGCCGTAAGTACAGGAAACTGAGAGGTAACACGTACTATGCGCAATCGCCAAGAGGGAGGTTACTGAAATTATATTGGTGGCAAGTAAGCAACATTCTCTTGGAATTTTTACAAACTATTAGTCCTAAAAACGTATTTTTCAATTTAGTCATAGTTTGTTTTATTACGCGAGTACTTGGATTATATCTGTTCCTACTGTAACTTTATGGTATTCCTGCAAAATTAGGATTATTCAGAATTAGTTAACCTGCAGTTAGGTGTAATCCGGAGTTTGTAATAGCGCGAATGAATTAAAGAATATTACATAATGTTAAATATCATTTTAGGATTATTGTGCAAATTTGAAAACAGCTGAGCGTTATCCGCCATCCCTCCCACGCGTGTCTCACAGTCCCACCTCTGAAAATGTTTTCCCTGAGAGGCTGAGGCGGGCTAGCTAGGAGGTCGGACAGCCATTCCGCGAAGAATCAGACATTCATGAGAAGAAGGAGCAACAAATATCGCATCCGGCGCGTTGCGGCGCTGCGCTGCTTATTCGAAGGTGGAGCCCGGCGCGTGCGTCAGAGGGAGGGGGGGGGTGCTGCTTGGCAGTCGGGCCGCCTCGCGAGTGGCAGTCGACGGGGTGGAGCTGAGCTCCCAACGGCTTTACGGCCCGCAGGCGCCGTGCGTGGCCTGCGGCCGAATGCATTTGGATGGGCTTTCCTGCCAGGTTCCTCTTTACAATTCGCAGAGCACGATTAGTTTTATTTTATTTTATTTATTTTTTATATTATTTTTTTGGGGGGGGGGGAATATCTAATCCTTTCCCGTCCTTGGCCGGTCTCGGTGGCGCAAAGCTTGGTTGCTTCTTTCAAGTACGCTTTCAATGCTGATGTTTTTGCATTGGGTTTGTGGTGTGGTTCGTTTATCATACGTTGCGCAGTCCGGAACCTGTACCCGTTTTTGTCTTTGGGCCTCTCAGTGCTTCCAGCAACCACTGCTTTGACGGTGGTTTACACATTAATCCTACTATCCCCACTCTCACCATGTTTTCGGTGTACGTATTGTTGCGCACTAGCGTAGCCGTGAACCCCTACAAACTAGTTGAGCAATTAGCCGCAAGAGACATCGCGGCCGCGTCTAGGTGGCCCTCCGCCGTGTCCCTGGGCCCGTATGGAGCATCGCTTGGCTTCGTTACCCCCATGGTGGAACCGGCGGGAGGGTAGATAAGGCATTTGGCCCGCCCGTGTGCGGCTCGCAACGGGGTCTCCTTCGCCGCTGAGGCTCTCTAGGAACACGGGATAATGTTGGAGAGTGGTTGGATTGATTCGCTAGTGATTCCGGACTAGTAAACTGCTAAGGGCGTTTGTCCCGTTAGTGTAGTACATGCTTTATTCCTCGGGAGGTGGCTTTGGTCATCCCCCGCTGGATGGTGAGTTCCCGAGCCGACCTACCGTCGGTTACCGGAGTTTCCCAGCGGGGCACCGCCCCAACCGGAACGAGCTCTGACCTCCCGACCGGTCTCCCGGCATGTGTAGCAGTGTAGTGCATGTAAGTGTGTGTGTAAGGGGTGAGGGAGAGGAAAGAATGATCGCGCGTGGCCAGTGGTACGTGTGCTAATGTGCTCCGACCTTTGGCTGGTTTTGATCGGAGAAACAACAGAAAACTATCGATCAGAGCAGCCTGCCGCTAGAATGTTCTTTGGCGCTAGAATTTTGATAATTAGTATTAAACTGCGATTTTCGTAACCTTGCCCCTGACATGAATCAGCTGCTGCCGGTTTCATCCAATCGGGAGCTTGAACGTCACTATAGTGACGTCACTGTCGCGAAATATAAGCCCTCGATTGGATGGCAGCGAAACAGCTGATTCCTGTCAGGAGCAAAGTTACGGAAATCGCAGTATATATATATATATATATATATATATATATATATATATATATATATATATATATATATATATATATACATACAGGGTGAGTCACGTAACTTTAGCACCTCCTGTAACTTTTGAACGGTTGAAGTTATTGCAATGCAGTTTTCACAGACGTGCATGAGGGAAAGGGGCTAATTGATACGTGCATTAATTTCTATTTTATCACTTGTATTTTACGAGATTTTGTAGGTAACTTTGTTTTTTCAAATGGAACTATACATATTTTTTCAGTCCACCATGACGAGCGTAAAAAGACGAATCCAATGATGTACATATTGTCATAAGTTAGATAAGGATTTTTTTGATTAATTTTGATTTTTGCGACCGGGGTTTAACGGACGTTTTGAATAGTCCACCACACAAGGTCATGCAGCGCTCCACCAGCACACGTGCGCCCGGCGAAGGGAAGAGAAGGGGGGGGGGATCTTATTTGAAAATACCAAAAATAGTATTCCAAGTATTCACAAAACCATTGCAGTTTTTTCCTGAACTGTGCTTTCCATCCTTCTGCAGTTTTTTCCTGAACTGTGCTTTCCATCCTTCTGCATTTTCACATTTTCGTCTTTCTTTGATTGAAGGAATTAAAGGATGGAAAATGAGGATTTGTCATAAGTTTGTATTGTAATAACATTGTTTATAACTTCAACTCCATTTAATGGGATTTCATAAGATACGTAGTAATGGGATCTTGAAACAAAGCACAATAAGAATAAATAATTAAAACTGTACAAAAATATATTGTATATTTTGAGCAAACAATTTCAATGTTAATACGAATATAATAATAACTTAGGGATAGAAATAATCTTATTTCAATAAATACTACTTAAGACAAATCCGTATTTTCAATCCCTAAGAAACCCAAATTACTGAAAATGGATTAAGATGAAAAGGAGAGTTCAGGAAAAAGTGCAACAGTTTTGTGAATATTTTTCGTATCCTCAAGTACTTAAATCCCTTTCCTTCCCCGACCCCGCGTTTGCTGGGGGAGCGCTGCGTGACCTTGTGGGGCTGACAGTTACAATGAAAATATCCGTTAAACACTAGTCGCAAAAAAATCACAATTACTCAAAAAAATGCTTATCCAACATATGACAATATTTATATCTTTGGATTTGTCTTTTTACGCTTGTCATGATAGACTGAAAAAATATGTATAGTCCCATTTGAAAAAACAAAGTTACCTCAAATATCTCGTAAAATACAAGTGATAAAAGAGAGATCAATACACATATCAATTAGCCCCATTCCCTCATTCACTTCCGTGAAAACTGCATTGCAATATCTTCAACCGTTCAAAAGTTACAGGAGGTGCTAAAGTTACGTGACTCACCCTGTATATATATATATATATATATATATATATATATATATATATATATATATATAAAAAATCTTGCTATGCGACAGGTAATCCAGGAAAAAGTCCATGACTAATACCAATTTTTCCTATAATAATTATAGTAGACAACCCAACACTCTAGAAATCATGTATCAAAAACCACGCAAAGTAACGAACTTCCAGGAGATGCCCATCGGAATACTGTAGTAACCAAAAGTCCACTCATCGTTGCCTACGGCATAAGTTGTCAACAGTCTAATCAGGGCCGTTTAACTCCCATATAACGTGGTGGAGACCATTACAGGGGCGTGCTCTGCTCTATCACCTTCCGACAGGAACTAAAATACGAACTGCTGCCGACGATACCTGGAAAAGATCCGTGCGATCGCGAGATGCAAGCAGGCGCGTCATGTACAAAAGATAGCGTCGATGTTCGCGCTTACTTCGGCGGGTTTTTTATATGAATATATTTTAAATAATTGAACATTTGAAAGACGCTTTTCGTATTTCCTACAAAATAGCCCATTTGTATGTGGGGATGTTGGCGAGCCTAACGTGCGGCTGCACCCGGCGATGCTAGCGCCTCCTGCAGTAGCACGCCTCGACCCACAAGCTTTGTCTCCGGTTTTGATAGAGAGTTGCCAGGCTCGCAGTCTATACTGCGATTTTCGTAACTTTGTCCCTGACAAAACTCAGCTGTTTCGCTGCCATCCAATCGGGAGCTTATATTCCACTGCAGTGACCTTAGTATGGTGACGTTGAAGCTCCCGATTGGATAAAATCGTCAACAGCTGATTCCTGTCAGGGACTAAGTTACGAAAATCGCAGTATGATCAGTCGGCACCGTTGACTCGGGGCAGCTCGCCATCATCTCCACACTTGGAGTCCGCTCCTCTCCTCTGCTCTGCTCTGCTCTGCTCTGCTCGGGGAGGGGGGGTATCTCCCTCGCGGCTTGCGCCTCTGCCGCCGGTGTCGCTCCGGTGCTCGCGGCCGGCCCCGCCGGCGCCACCGCTTGGCCTGCCCCTGGCGGCGCCTCTCGGAAACGCCCATGCCTTGCGAGGCTGTTTGGCAGACGTGGCTGTCGGTTCCGCAGTGGGCCACGACGCCTGGACTGTTTGGCATCCAATGTGCCCGCTGTCCCATTGTCATGGACACAAATGCTCTGTACAGTGTTTAGAAAGAAAAAAATCTTTTCAAAAGAGGATGTGAACCAACCCGCCGATTACCATCGACTGTCAGGGTGTGAATGTGCAATAATGAAACACGGGTATTATTATCGATCGTAACTGATAAATTTAGACGTTTGGTGCTGGAGATGTACCGGTAATGGTGTGTCAGTGGGTTTATTCCAAACACACGGTGGAGTGCATGATATCCTTGCATCAGAGGTTTTACTGCAAATCATATCTTCATTTGTATAACAGTGTGAAGTTTAATGTGAACAATTGCAGCTTTTTTTTCATGATTTTTTTTACACGTACGATTTCGGCGCAAGTGTTGTTCGCAGCCGCACAAACACACGTGGGGAAAATCCATCTTTTCCGTATAAAAGTGAAACAAACATGACTACATTATGTATACAGAAAAAATACATTGTATTGGAGCTAAAAAAATCCACGTTTTAGGTATCAGAGACTAACAAAATGTGTTTTGCCGTGTAGTGTACCTAACTTTTCTACGAAATAGATACAAGAAAGTTTAAAACATTGGGAAAGCAACTGGCGTCACAACTGTCAACTCGGATCGTCAAGGGCGTCCTCCAAACGCCTTTTTCAGATGTCTGTCGCCCCCCCACACGAAGTCCTGTTCTTATCGTTCCACGCCGTCTTCTCGCTAACGACCTTTATTCCACCACCTCCGCATCGTTTCCGAGCGTCAAAGGAGGATGTGAGGAGGAGTCCTCAGAAGCCTGTCCTTTTCTCTCCCTTACACTTGGGTTTTTTATTTCTTGGCGCGTGTCGGCCAGTCTTCGCGATGGAATATCTCATGGCATTTCGCGTCTTTCTCGATCGTGCCGCTAGATGTCGCACGATTGCGACCTGTATCGAGCAGTGCTTGTAATCGTGCGATATCCAGCGTCACGACCGAGAAAGACGCGAAAAGCCATGAGAGATTGCATCGTGGAGACAGGCCCTCCCGCGCCAAGAAATAAAAAACCCAAGTCGAATGCGCGCCTCGCTCGCTGTCGTTGCTTTCCGCCGATGGGCGCCCACCTGCCCCGTGGCGCTCGCGAGCGTCGCGGCGTTAATGGCGCGCTATTGATTGAACGTGTCACGTTGCGCTGGCGCGCCGCGGCGCCTGGCACGGTGGGGCGGGGTGGGGCGGGGCGGGGCGCGAGGGCAGGTGATGAATCGCTCTTCACAAATCACGGCGGAGCGGGCGGCGGGCGGCTTCGCCACAGGCCGAGGGAGGACGACGCGCTCGCCAAAACAGGAGTTGTACAGTACGTGAAGGTCAATCAGCAAAAAGCACTAAATACTAATATAATGTTCTATAATTGTCACCATTCCCGTCACCTTGTTGGTGACATTATATATACATACACACACACTTACACACACACACATACACACACACACACACACATACACACACACATACACACACACACATACACACACACATACACACACACACATACACACACACATACACACACACACATACACACACACATACACACACACATACACACACATACACACACACATACACACACACATACACACACATACACACACACATACACACACACATACACACACACATACACACACACACATACACACACACATACACACACACACATACACACACACATACACACACACACACACATACACACACACACACATACACACACACACATACACAGAGAAGGAGCACTAGTGCGCTCGTGGAAACTGTTCGAAGGGTTGGGTGGCTCGGTAGCTTAGTGGTCAGACCAGCTGGGCGTAAACCAGAAGGCCCGGGCTCGATTCCTGGTCGTGCTGACCAATTCTTTGAACAAGTTTTATGATATAATTTTCACCACTCTGTCACCTTTTTGGATGCATTTACGCTCAGAAATATGTTCCGCAGACGTAAAGAATACCACGTTGTGTCTTTGTTACTGAGTAACAAATGCATTTTAATAATCAAATTTGTTCAGAGACCGGGCTTAAACCAGGACACCTGGGTTTTAATTCTGCTAGGGGTGGCAATTCTTTGAACAAAGTTAATTGCTAAAAACGAATGTACTAAATATTAGAATTTGGCAATACTTGATGTGCTCTGAAGCACAACAAGAGTTTGTGTTTGTTCTCGAAAATTGGCATTTGGAATAGTTAGCTGAATACTTACGGCGATCGGTTAATGAATCGTTGGTTTCTGGAAGGAAACTTTTTCATAGTTATTATTCATCAATGACTTCCGGTAATCTTGAAAAAGAAGAAATGGACAGGCGTGTAACACATTCTTAAATGTGCTGCAAAGAAAGAAAAATGTGAATGATGAAAACTCAAAACGTAAATGAAGCCTGTGAGCAAAATTCCAATCCGCCTGTTTCGTCGCCGGAGTGATCCCTGCTTTGTCCGCTAGAGGGTGAAAGGAGCGAAGCGACGTTCGCGTGGTCAGCCGCCAGAGCAGGCCCGATGGCCTCATTGAATTGAAGTGCGTTGCTGGAGGGCGGGGCGGGGGAGGGGGAGGGGGGGCGCCGGAAGCGCGCGTCGATGCGCCTCCGCCGCGCGCGTGTTCGCAGCCGCGCCCGGAACGCCGCCGCTGCCCCGGGCGGAGCGGTTGTCTCTAGCCCTTTCCTATTACGATTCGCTCCTCGATGAACCGAATCCAACTCTTTTTTTTTTCTTTCTTTCTTTTTTCTTTCTTTTTTTCTTTCTTTTTTCTTTCTTTTTTCTTTCTTTTTTTCTTTCTTTTTTTCTTTCTTTTTTTCTTTCTTTTTTTCTTTCTTTTTTCTTTTTTTCTTTCTTTTTTTCTTTCTTTCTTTCTTTCTTTCTTCCCACCCTATCAAGTTCACTACACTGTAAGATGTATGTGTTCACTCTGTCTAAAACTGAAGCTTATGTGAAGCTAGTTCTCACAGTTCTCGCGTAGAAGCGCTGCGATCTTTGGGTCTCATTGAGCAAGGTCGTGATTGGACGTGATCCATTGGACAGCTCTGTGACCAGCTGATTTCTAATTTCAAGTCTGTGATTTGTCGCTTCGCGGTGGAATTGGTAAAGTATAGAGCGAACTCTTACGAAAATGGGGAGGAAAACTGTGTAAAACTGTGTTTTGTAAAACTGTGTAATAGCCACAGTTTAAGATGTCATCTTAAAATGTATATCTTACAACGTGACCCAAACCGACCGTGCGCACCTTGCGGACAAGCGAGGAACTAGCCTGAAACTGGCTTCAGAAATTTGCCCCAAAGCGACTAGTTGACACACCTATGTATCTTCCACCGTGGTTCACTGCTTGGGGTCTTCGCGTGCCTCAAGCTTTACCGACAGCTGAAAGTGGTGAACGTCAATATTGAAACGGAAGTGTACTGAGAAGCGAATGATTTTATAAAAGGATGCCTTTATACACTGTTTTCAGTATTTTAATAAACGCAATTTATAAATATACAATCTTTTATATAATGAATAACTTTACAGTACATGGCCTTCCTTTTTTTATACGTAATGCGACAGAGTTTTGAAAGATTATTTCGAGAGGAAAAAATCATGTACTGATGGTATTTACGAGTTCATGACAAGCTATATGAAACGAGAATTGAAAAGTAAAGGAGACTGTCCCCAAGGTCATTCCGGCCCATCGAAAGAAAAAAAAATTAATCTGTCTTAAAATTTGGAACATACTCGAACGTGAAAATGGTCTGATATCTGCCGAGTGAACGAAATCTGAAATGAAACCAAAAAGTGAACGAAACCTTATCCAGAAGTGGGAGACTATTTGGTCTCTTCTTCGAAATTCCGTCAGCCTTAATGCTCGTGTGTGTTTATTTCGCCAGTGTGCATTCCCGCCTGAGATAAGGCATGCTATTCTGGGGAAACACATCCTGTAGCTCTCATACGTTTAGATTACAGAAAATTCTACGAATAATAATGAAATGCCACCCACGTGATTCCGTAAGCCTCTCTTTATTAAGCTAGGAAATCATCTATTGCCTTGCCTCTTGATTTACGAACGAGGGTTTTGTCAAAAATGAATTACTCTATGGTGGGAACATACTTTCCGCTAATACCGATAACACCTGACACTGTTTGGGACCAGCAGACATGAAAAATCCTAGGTGCGCCTCTGAACGAAAATTGGTAGAAAAAGTTCCTACAATTACTATCTCTTTTCTTGCAAACCCAGAGGATACTGGGTGCTCAGCGATACAGGAAACGGCTGATAACGTTATCAAGAAAAATATCTGGTTCCTTGAATCGAGGTGTTGATGGACTTATTGATTCGGACTCGAGTGAAACGTGCGTTACAGGATGATCACGAGACCTAAAACCATTGGCTGGCGTTTATCAGGTAAATTCGAAAACTTAGACATGAATATTCACATACCACACGAAATTTTTAAATGTAGGTGAACAAACTGTACGTGGTAATAAAATGTCTGCTGTGATCAAGTGACACCAGCTTAAATGATGTAAAAACACAATGAAAGCAGTCCAGGAAAATAAAAAGAATACTTTTTATAGTGACGCGTGCGACAAAAATGAGCAGAATGGCATACGAAGAGCTACTGATATTGCTTTTAAGATAAATGTTAATCATGATGCAAAAGTAATCGAAAATCAAAACATAAGGTAGAAGGTTTACCATTGTAATTATTTTCGTGTTCGATCTGTAGTCTAAAGTTGATCAATTGGAAACTCGTATTTTGAAAATAAACATTTCTATTAATTCACAGCATTCAGGAAGATTAAGTACTGCATGTAGTACAGAAAGTGGAACATTCATACGGGTCATTGAAAAATAGAAATTGTTTCTTTGCTTCAATGCAAAATTGTTTAAAAAATCGAAGTTTCTCGAAATTACGTGGAACCGTAATGTAAACAAACCATTTTCACTGTACTGTATACAAAAAATGTGTTTCGCTCTTTGACAAGCAGAGAACAATGTTTTTGCGACCGTTGTTCTCAGATATTTTTGATTTTATTTAATTTGAAGACATCGGAGCAATAACATGCTATGCCACAATACTTTAGTTTTGAGAAAACAGAGAGTAAAACTTAAGACATTGCATTCTACACAGGGGGATAAAGAACATAAATTTACGAACATCACTGCCATCTTGCAACAAATCTTTAAAATAAAAATCCAACATCTAGATACATCTATGGGGCGTCGAAATACACTCATATTTCAATTTCATCAGAAATGTGACATAGCACGTTATTGTTCCTAGTTCATATTATAGTATTTTGTGACTTAGTGTAGATTTTTTATTTAAGATCTTGTTATGCATGTAAACTAAAAATTTTAAATTCTAGTATTGTTCTACATAAAATTTTCTTGAAATCAGAAATCTAATATAAATATTTTGTAACAAATTTTTTTGCCATAGCTTCTGAGTAGAAAATCGGTCTCCACCGTAAAATGCTGGGTCGAGGCGACTGTAAAATTTATAATATTGAGTAGGAGGCGGATTTTGATAACCTAAGACATCGCCAAAAATGATCAATAGAAAGCTCTTTAAATTTTTTTAAAATACCCTGAAATCAAAGAAAAATGGCGTTAAAAAATTGATCTGATGAACAACTGAAGCTGTTGGAGGCTTTAACTGATGTAATCGAGGCTTCTTTCTTTTGTCCAAGTGAGTTCAGCTTGCTTTGGCTGTTCTCTAAAAGAAAATCTCTGCCTTTATTTATGGGGAAATCGGCCGAACTCACAATGGCGCCGACTGGCGTTACAGGAACCTTAGATTACATTCTACACACAACGGCTGACATTTCAATATATGAGCGAAGCAATCAAATGGGCTACTCAGGAATTCTCTGGAAAACATTTGTTGCGTCCCGTAAATATTATTTGAAGCTAGTACAATTAAAATGATATTAAAGTCGATGAAATTAGGGAATTTTAAAAATGACTTAAAAGGTAAAAAAATGACTTATTAGTCGAAATCGACGAAAAATGCACATTAATGGCTTTTAAAAATGGGTCATTTCGTTTTGCCATAACATAAAATGAATTTCTGTATTAAACAGCTTTGTTCTAAAGTGAAAAGGAAAAACATGACTGTTCATTAAAATCCACCCCCTAATTATGAGGTTTATTTTTTAAGCCAACTTGGAAAATTTGCCTTTAAATTCGGATTGAACCTGTTTTATGATCATATCCTTTTTTAGGATGAATAGGATTCGTTTATTTGGCTGAGAAGTGATAAAATATGTTTGTGTGAAAAGAATGGCGTCAAGAACTGAGAACTGAGAACCCAGGCCCTCGTCGCGTGCGTCTGTTCCTGCCTCGAAGCCGCTGCTGGGCCTCCGCGTTCCGGACGAGCCACCTGCTCCTGCGGCGCCTCGCCGCCCTCCCCCCCCCCCATCCACCGCTCCGCCCCCGCCCCGCCGGGTGAAAGCGCCGACCGGTCGCGTCACATCACATCAGTCGTCGCCACTGCCGCCGCCACCAGCGCCGCCGCCACCGCCGCTGGCATCGGTTGCGCAACTCGCAGGCGGCGACCTGCGCTGTGCTGCTTTGTGCGGCTCGGCTCATTCTTATTTAAATGGAAGAGGCCGCGAAATAAACATGTTATCTTCGCTTTAATCCTCGCCACTACAAGGCGTAACTTAACAAGCGAGTGGGAAGTCTCCCATTTTTAGTTTTCGGATTCTTCGTCTTCTTCTTGAATGACCACAACCTACGAGTGGCCTCTTCTGATGCCATTACCGAAACAAATTTTGGTAGTATTATCAGCTCGTCAACAACATACATTTGATAATTTCGCCAAGAGCAGTCCCCGACACTGCGACCAGGCAGGTGGGCCGTCATTGGCTGCCGGGAAGACCGTCTCGCTTTGTACACTGCGATTTATTCAGAGCTGCCTGTGGCAGGTCATCAGCTGTTACGGTGCCATCCAATCGGGACCTTACACGTCACTGCAGTGACGTCACCATGATGGCATTCAACCTTCGCGTTGGGTGACACTTAACAGCTGATTTGCGTCAGACAGCTTAGAATATTGAAGAGAGAGATTTTTTTACTGAATAAAAGCTGTTCCTTAAAGATGAATATTTAAATAAGCTCATGTTCAATTTTTGGCACGGGAATTTTAAATGCAGGCGAGATATCAAAATGATCACTTTGCTACAAGTCATTGAAATATACATGAAGCATTTTAAAACATATATGAAGCATTTTAAAACATATATGTCGCATTTTGAAACATATATGAAGCATTTTGAAACATATATGAAGCATTTTGAAACATATATGAGGCATTTTGAAACATATATGAAGCATTTTGAAACATATATGAAGCATTTTGAAACATATATGAAGCATTTTGAAACATATATGAAGCATTTTGAAACATATATGAAGCATTTTGAAACATATATGAAGCATTTTGAAACATATATGAAGCATTTTGAAACATATATGAAGCATTTCGATTCCGTCACCGTTGAGAATTGTCACTTTATGCCACTTTAAATTTATTTTCTCTATATTTCTCGCTTTTCATGCAACATGACTAGTGTGGCTTCTGAGATAAAGTGTTGTGGTAACGTGGTTCGTGACGCAACCAGGTGCTGCGTAGAACGAGTAACAATCGATGCGCTGGAGAAGCCCATCTTTTTCCAGCATAGATTTAAAGCTTTGGATGAATAGACCATCCCTTCCTGTTGAAACATGTTACAAAGGCAATTACTCGAAAACAAGCAAAAGAAGACAAAATAGACTTTTGACAGAACGATCCTCGATCTGTCAAAACGATCGACAGAACGACCGATCAACGATACTACGATCAACATACTCGAAAGAACGATCAAAATTCATGTTCGTATCGCAAAAATCTTTAAATCTTTTCATTGGAATGTAATAAGCACTAGCGCAGTCGTGCGAAGACTCGCATGTTATACCCAAACCGCTTCCCGATTTTTCCATTTCCATATTAAGCCTGTAATATATATTTTTCTTCAAAACCCTCTTGACCTCCGTCACTTGTTCTGTAGGTCATCTTCTAATAGATACCAATATAATGCACCCTTGTCAATACAAACTATTCTTATTTATTAGTAATTTCACATACCCACATACAGGCTCCGAGCAGGTGGGATAGAATTGATAAGAGTCGAACCAGCAAAAATGTCATAGAATCTTCAAGATGATTTCGTCCTGTAGATTACGGTGTGAGGAACGTTTCTTTGAGTTCTTTCTCTTCGAACTTTCAGTTTGTAAGGCCCTAGAACGTTTCGTTTAAGAGTTACTTGACGATATAGATTCAAACATCCTGACGTGCGTTGCGGACTGCATTTTACGTGAATATTTAGATGCGTTTTTTAAACAAATCCTTTATATTTTTAAAGTCAAAGTGCAATTCGTGACATCTCCGTGAAGTTGACTTTCTTTAGAGAGAATTGCAAAGATGGGTTGCGTGTGAGAGTCGCAAAGGGAAGGTATAGTTGAACCTCCGATGTCTGCTCGTGGCTGAGTTGCTGAGTGGCCGGTGGCGCTGGCGTTGGGTGAGCGCTCGCTCCGTGGGAGGCAGGGGGAGGGCGTGTCCCCGCGCGAGCACGGCCGTGGCGCGTGCTGACGGCGGCGCGGCGGCGCGTGGTCGTGTTGCGGCTGGCTGCAGGTGCATGGCCCAACCCCGCCATGCCACGCCACGCTCTTTCCCGCCCCGCCCCGCCCCGCCCCGCCCCGCCCTGCCCTGCCCTGCCCTGCCCTGCCCTGCCCCGCCCTGTCCTGTCCTGCCCCGCCCTGCCCCGCCCTGCCCCGCCCTGCCCCGCCCTGCCCTGCCCCGCCCTGCCCCGCCCTGCCCCGCCCTGCCCCGCCCTGCCCCGCCCTGCCGCCAGCTTGTCAGCTAGGACCAATTCAGTCGCTGCCTGGAGGGGAATTCTAGCGGCCGGCTGCTCTGATCGGTAGTTTTCCGTGGTTTCTACGATCAACACCTGGCGAATGCCGGAGCAGTACCCTAACAAACGGGCCACGGACCGCGCGCAATCTGCCCTTCCTTTTCTTTGTCCTATACTCACTCCTTACACTAACATGCACTACACTAGCACACATGCCGGGAGGCCAGTCGGGAGCTTAGAGCTTGTCCCGTCTGGGGCGGTGCCCCGCTGGTAGGAGATACCTGGTTGAGGGGTAACCCCGCTAGTCGACGGTAGGTCGGAGCCGGATTTCGCCATCGAGCGGGGAAAAGATCACCGCCACCTCCCTAGAAAAACACGCACTACACGTACGGGACTAATGACCTCCTGTAGTTGACGCGACAGGAATCACGAATCAATCAAACTCGCCCCGCCCCGCCCCGCCCCGCCCCGCCCCGTCCTCGCCCCGGCCCTCTGGTAGAGTGAGGACAGGGTCGCTAAAATTAAACCCCCTCATAGTTATTCGAAAAGATCTTTATATTTTAAAAAATGTACATGTTAGTTGAAGATCTGATTTCTCTAGGAACAAGTGGATATGCTCGGCATTCCCAAAGTTTTCCTCCTCTTAGTTTTTCTTTTCAACAATTCAAATGCAATGCCTTAAGGGGCGCAAATACTTATTTAATGTTGTATAATAATGTGAGGGATTGTAAGGCAGTATCGTTGGCTGGCCGTTCGGATCCGATCTTTAAGTAATGTTCACAAATGTATCTCTCGCATACATTTTTATTTATTTACTATAGAAACTGTTAAACGCATACTACGTACATTAGGGAGGAGAATGCATAATATACACAAAACGCAAATATATGAATTGAGAATCAGTAGTTAATGGGGTTTAGGAAGAGGCGCAGAAGCAAAAAAGTAACAGAGAAAAAGGCTTGAGAGTGTAAGGAATCGGACCAAAACAGCGTCATGTAACATAACCGGCCCGAGCTAGATTGCGACGGAAGGCTCTTGCACCTGAGTTGCCTGGGGCGCGTTCCCGGTGAACAGGCACGATGCATAAACACTGTGCTATTGAAATTTCTTGTTGCATTTAATTTTTCATTGCGTTATTATTAAACGCTGACCTCTACCTTGTAATGCAATTATTGTTGTTGTTTTTTTCAAAACCTATTATGGAGAACAATATAATAGGCACTGCGTTAACCTTCAGAAAGAAAGAAAAAAAGCATACAAGAACTGTCATTACTCATAAGAAGTGAGAGGGGGAAGGGGAGGGGCGAGGGTGGCGGCGAGGATTTGGGGGGAGGGGCAGAGAGGACTCTACTTCGGTGTTCCGAGCGAATTCACGAAACGTTCACAAGTCTAAATGCAGCTAAATAGAGCTTCGAATGATGAATTGGGAGAGCTGCTAAACTGCGGATGTGATACACAATTCTGTTTCTATTCTCTCGCTGAATCTTTGTATTGGGCGCGGAGAGAAGCAGTTTGGCATTAATTTCGGCTAGCGAAACAGTAATTAATATGTCAACATCATTCTCACGCGGGAATTTGTTGAGAGCTTCTTGAATGTTTTCGTTGCCAACTGTCCCGGGTTTGTATCTAATTGCCACGGCACGCTAATACTCGCACTCATGCTTTCTTCCCTATGACGAGAGTACGACTGCTATGAAATCACTGCTGTGGACCTTTGAATTTTAATAACAATGCTTTGGTCGCGTCTTCTGATGAATTGTGCCAATTTCTAGAAATGAAATATCTGGCGTGCCAGATGACCAGTAAGTGCTGCATTCTGGTGGTCGTGTTTGAAAGCAATTTTTACTGACAGTCGACAATCTGGCGCCAAAGAGCTTCTCCTCCAAAGCACGTCATGAAAGAAGTGATTCTGCTCTTTTCTTTAGAGTTAGCACGTGGAATTTGAGGCAATTTATTCTACCTCCAAAGCGCGACATTTAAGATGTATGTTCTGAGCTGGTAATTAACGCCAAAGATCGTTATATTTGACTTACTCGGATGGCGCCAAATTTGAATCATTTTTGGCCGCTCGTGCCAAGAGTAAGAGTACTTGAGTATGGATTATTAGCTAGCAGAACAGCGTAATTCGAATTGATATCTTCAAGAAAGCCTAAAAGCGGTAATAAGAGTCTAATCTAAAAGAGGTAAATAGGTTATCGGTTACGTAGAGGAACATGAACATGGAAACCATCCTAATTTGGTGGAGAACGATAGTATTACTAGTTCTTGGACAGGGAACGTTATCACAAGATTATTGCATATTTTAACACAAATTAGTAAGTTGTCTGGAACAAAAAGGACAGACTACACGCACCACCAACGAATGGCAGCAAATATTAGGTACATATTGAGATGGTTCTGTACTTCTATTTATTTAATTATTTCTCACAATTTGCACAATATCAATAATAAATATTCATATTTGTTTTAATTTTTACGTAAAAGAAAATATATTAATTTTCTTACTACCATTGCCCTACCTTGCTCATACGTAAATTCAGTAATGGATAATTCATTTTAAATAGTGTGTTGCACAGTAACATTTAATAATATTTATATATTCACGTATCTTGACAGTTGGGTATCGACGTACGACTGATTGATACGTTATCGTTTACAGACGTATCGTTCGTACGAACGGCGATTTTTGGAAATTTGATCTGAATAAGAATTGTTTTGATTGATTCCAACTCACTACCAATTGATCAGCCTTATTTCAGATAGATACAACATTTATTGTTTTGTCAAACTAAGAGCTCATTTTATCTGAGTACACGTGAACTTTGATAATGACGAGTTCTTATACTATTTCAATTAAATTGTTCATTTGGATACATAAATTCTTTATCTATTGATCAAGTATAGTTCATTATTGCTTACGAAAAAATTTGCGCGCTCTTGTTAACTTCTCGGATGGTGAAGTAAAATGTCCAAAGTCCCGTGATGTCTTCCATCTTCTGCAACGACCTAATTATCACCTAAATTTCCTCTGTCTAAGGCGTCCCTATTTGATAAATATGATCGAAAAACTGGCACACGTAATACTATTAATTCATGAATAATTTCAGCGAAAAATGATTGATCAACACGTTCCGTATAAATTAAATTTCCCTATCAATCCTCCGCCGATGGTTGCCTCAACCCGTTACTTCCTAAATTTAATAAATCATAAATAATAACGATATTATCCCTAATCTACAACAAAATTTCATAAATCGGATTCACTGTCCATTATTCGACTGTTAATTTTATAGAATATCGTGATTACATTTAACATCTTTCTCACAGTTTTTTCTATATACATAAAACTGGGTGTTGGTGTGTGTGTATATATATTCTGACGCAAACCCGTCCGTAACACCCCTTTCATATTCATTTATAAAATTCTGCCAATCCTCTCGACAACAATCGAGCGTCAGGGCGGGTGCGTCAGATATCTGCTCTTTCGAGCTTACTTAGATCTCAGGGCAATGGGATCTTTGGGGTGTGAGAGCAATCCAAACACAGGAACACAAAAATAACAGTAACAACAAAAAGTTTAATGATTTCAAAATAATAATTAATACTACTACAGACACAACTCGTCACTTTTCTCTTTCAATTTTCCAAATAATTCATTAGCTTACATTATATCCTCTTTAAAAATCACATAACGAAAATGTCTGCCAATTCTTAACATAATTACTGTCCCAGTAAAATTCGTAATTCTTTTAACAAAAACCAACTGATTAAATTCTGCTTGCGCTTTAACTTTATCACGGCAGCGCTCTACTAATCTTATTGAACACTCGATTTTAACTCTTTCACAACTGAATAATAAACCGTGCTCTGTAGCGCACCTTCCTTCACATTTTGATACAAGTTTAACACCTTTACTTTAATTCATTTACAAAAGAAAACTAATAGGTAACCAGGGGTCAAAATGGCTTGTGCTTTTAACACTGTAACATGAAAGTCATTTATCCTTTACATTCTATAACCTCCCCAAACAACTCCTAACGTCTTCATTCGACACGGCGCACAGTGTGTAATTTTGGCCAACTAGCTGGAAAAAATTCAATTTTCGACTGAATTGAAATAGCAAAATTGTTATATTTCTGTGTAGTAGTATGTCTGAACTATGTGGAAACGCTGTTAGTTTTCTCTTGAAGGTCACAAGGACCCCATGGTGCATATCCAAAGACGTCCATCGCCGCTCCGTCGGCGCTCAGCTCCCAATGGCCCTTTTCAGTCCGTAAAGTTCTCTTGATAGAAATACACTACTCGTCTCATTCTGTGATTTGTGGGTTTACTATTAGTAATCTACATACTTTTACGATTATTTTTATGTGGATAAAATTTAAGTATTTATTTTTGATGGGCCCTAAAAACGTTAATGGAAAAGGTGAGTGATTTATATTGAATGTATTACACGTTCTCTAAATTCAATTAGACTTTTAGTGTATTATACACCATTATACACCTTTCGCGCCATATACATTTTAAAACTAGTACTTTTGGGTTCTTAATCGTGAAAAGACTAGCTGCTTATACCTGCTTATCTGAATTATATACACATTTATATAGAAAGGGTCTTCAAGTTACCCGCAGGTTGTTATTTGAAATATGAGTAACAAATTCAATTGATAAGAGATCTGAAGCTGTATTAAATGTTTTCTTACGTGAATTAGGAATTATAGAACCTCACAAAGCATTTTTGAACAAAATTAAGTCTTACGTTAGATGTATTTGTCAAAAAGTTGAAACCGGATTGCAAAACTCCGTAAGAAGTAAAGAGTCGTTCTTGAAATATAATTCGTCCTGGCTACAAGAAACTCTTACCCTTCCTGATTAAATGTTAAAGTCAGTCCCAGGTCCATCACAAATAAATGTAAAAATTAATAGAGCTAGAAGACCTTATGAGTCTTTCAGGTACTGTGGGATTAAAGCTAAAACCATACAGTTGAAACCTTTTGTAGACACTACTAGCTCAGAAAAGTTATCCATAGCTATTGAAATCAAACTAAGGAAGTATGACAAAAAGATATGTGGCAGCTATAGATAAGGAGTTCTGTGAAGCCTCTTCCAATAGGAGAATTACAATTAACAAAGCTCGAAGTTCCATTCTCCAAAAGCCTGCATAATTGTCACTTGCTTTGATGATGGATATCAATATTTCAACCCGCCAGTATGTACACACACGCCAACAAAAAACTGATTTTGAGTGCATTTTGCACATTTCTTATCGTTCAGAAATACGAACATGGCAAGTAAGAGTAGAAGAAAATAAAGCGAAAAAGAACTAGAAAAACGTCAAGAGCAAACGCAAATATCAATTTGCTCCACCGGCTGCTTATTAGCTCAGATCCATTCAAGTCGACCATAAGCGCCAAAACTATAACTGCACCCAAAAAAGTGAAACATGAACTTTTCGTGTTATTAGAATGAAGGAATAAGGCAAAAAAGAGACGGCACATTTAGAAGAATCACCATCAGAAGAATACGCGGGTAGTGTTTCAAAATAATTTGTAAATATTTGTTGTACATTCCTCTCACTTAATTTTTGTTTTTATATTTTCAATTTCGGCTTTTTATTTTTGGATACTTTCATTTTATTTTTCTTGCATAGTGTGTTTTGTAAAATTCAAATATTATGTCCAATACAGTTAAACAAATTCAGCGTTTGAAAACGTATACTGTCATGAGGGCTAATTAAAGTATTCAAATTTCCTAAATATTTTACAAAATATTTTGTAAAAATTTAAGTTTTATGAGCACATTTGTTTATTTGGACATTATTTACACAACAGACCTCCAAAAACCATGAGAAATTCATTTCAAAGAGAGTTATTAATTTTTTCCTCCTAGATCGTCAAAATTACACACTGTGCGGCGCGAACTTGACCTATATTTTTCGCTAGCCCTGTTACCTCTCCCTCCTGGCGAGGTGGCCTTGTCCCCGGTCGCTCGCTGTCGCGTTCGCTGCCGGCGCTGGCGCTCCGCGCCGCGGCCTCGGTACTCGACGACCCGCTGTCTTCGTTCTTCCGTCTTCAACTCCCGTCGCCGTTCTTCTTCCGTCTCCTTCTTCTTGTGGTCCCGTCCTCCTTCTTTTTTGCGCTCCCAGCTCCGTCGTCCTTCTTCCGTCTTCTTCGTCCGCCTCGGTCCCGACTCCTCCGTCCGATATTGTACGGTGCTCGTCCGCCTTCGGATCTCGTCCGGCGCGTTCTTTTACTCGCGCCCGTTGTTTTTCGCACGCCGGCGTGAGGTATAGTTTTCGCCGCGTACTAGATCTCTCCTCCGTTTCGGCTACAGATTTTATGGTGTAATCTGAGCGTCAATTTGTTACCAATTTCAGAGGCGACCTCTCTCACGATGCCGTGACTGCCAGAATCTTCTCAAATGTTTTAACTACTTCGCTGACGACTAGCTAGACGCCTTTGGACGTCGGATACTCCTAACTAACTTGACATTCCTTCGCGTAATCTTTCGGCGTCGGCCACCAATGCTTCGGAGAGAAATGCTGCCTGCTCCGACCGACGAAATCTGAAGAGATGTTTCTTCCTCCACTGACGAAAGCTCAAGAGATCTTTCTTCCTCCACTGACGAAAGCTAAAGAGAACCATCCGGTTGCGCATTCGCGTTTTATGCCCTCGGTTCGCAGGGGTAACGCGGTGCCTCCTACTCCCCTCCAGTTACTGCGTCATTTTCTCGCGACTTGTGAACGACGTTATAGACGACAACTTCCTCATCCGCGGGCGCGCCTCTTTTGAACTGCGCCGCGCTCTCTTTCTCGTTCTTTTTTCGCGTTTTATGGGGTTCTAGCACCTGTGACGAACCTCATAATTCAGGTTCGTCACAATATATATATATATGAGCTAAACTCCGACACCGTTGTACTGATCTCCATGAAAGATGGCACTTCTACGTGTTTTTTCACCCAGAAGGTTTATGTGCTGTTAATACTGTTGTAACTCGACTACATCACCTTGTAGAACAAAACTGAATATTCACGTCAAATGCAACACGCTGCAGCATTTTGAATCTACGAGTATATGACGAAGGAGGGAGAGACAGGAAGAGAGATGGGAGGGGCAAGAGGGAGATGAAGGGCAGAACGTCTTTTCGTAGTAGAATTTAAAAATGAACATGATTCCTCTCCTAAACTTGACAGGTTTTTAAGTATTCACGTCCCCAACTACTAATTAAATCCTATCTAACGTGAAGACTAGAGCGTACCTATCTGCCATCCGTTCGGCTCGACGGCTAGCAACATAAAGGGGAGATTTTCTGTCGTTTGGCCATGACTACATCTGTGTAAATTCTTTTTCCATCTGCAACGGGCTTTGCCTTTCCATGTATACGAATGGTGGTATCAGAAAAAGATTTATTAATATTTTTGTTACTTGTGCTTGTTTATATTTGTTACCATAGCATTTCGTCCATTATGCCCTTATTATAATTCTGCATATACAAATAATTTGTAATGAACTCGTATTCAATATTTATATTAACGTGGGGGGGGGGTCTTTTGGCTTATCACGGCAGAAACAACTGAAAGAGAAGAAATATATGAAGAAATTAGAACTTTCTTCAAAGGCAAGAAAATCCATGAAGGGCCCACGTCAAATTTTCGAAGGCGTAATGCCGTTTCCAACGTCGCGCGAAATGGAACGTCCACGAAATAAAATGTAAGATCTCGCCCACGTCCATTTGTGTCAGTAAACAGCAGTAATAAATTTCAACTGTCATGGAAAGGCACGGATTTCATGAATATACGTATTTTCCCAGGTAGATGATACCTGGAATCAATATTTTTAGAGCTTGCATCATATGTTTGCATTAAAACCCGTTTTATTTGACATTTTTTCAAAAAACGCATGGGAGTAATTATCTTACCTATTACTACACATTTCCATACATTTTAATATCTTTGCATGTCGAAATGGAATATTTCAGATACGAGTTTGCAGAATACAAGATGAATAATCTTCCGGGTAACAAAGTCAAGTAATTATTTAGGTCTCTTTTTAACGTCTTGGGCGTAATGACAACACGGACACACACAGAGTGAAAAAGAAGAAATAGATGAAGACATCAGAATCGAGGCGGGATTCGAACCCATGACCCTTCGAGCCGAGGCAGCTACTGCCCTTCAGCCTTAGCAACCTTGGCTCTCCAGGCCGGCAAAAGAAATATTGTGTTACTAAGACCTCCGCATGTTCTCTGTGAACTGTCACGTTTTCTCCCCGCTTTTCGGAAAATGCAATCACGGAATCAAGAATGGTTGCATATTTGCGAAGCAGAAGAAATCGCGACCATATGCGTTAATGTTTCGTCGAGCCCACGGACAACTCGATCGAAACGTGGAGTATTTTTTTACAGAGCATTGTCTAACCTCGCCGAGAAGTAAACACGCCTGTGTCAGGGACGCAAAATACAGAACCTATTCATCAGAAGCCACCCGTTCGGACTCCACGAGATTCTTTTTCGGCATTAATGGATCAGTCTGCAGCACTTGTTTTCAATAAATTGAGTTGAGTAACAGTGTTGGATGAGTGTTGTTTCCGGACGAGCCAACTGCAAATGTAGGGCGTGTTGTTTGCCGGGGTGACGGTGTTGGTCTGCTCCTGGGATGTGAGATTCGGCGTCGCCCCACTCTTGGGGGCTTTCCTCCTCCAGGTATTTTCCCCAACGGGACAAGACAATACACTTACGAAGACCAGATATGAGTTTGTGTGTGTGTGTGTGTGTGTGTGTAAGGGGAGAGAAAGGAACAAGGATGAAGAAGGAAAGATCGCGCGCCGTCTCAGGCCCGTTTGTTGTCGCTCCGGCATTCGCCCGGCATTGGTCATGTGAACCACGGAAAACTGGCGTCCAGCAACCGGCCGCCAAAATTCTCAAGTCGGGGGTTAAATTCGTCCCAGCGATCTAGCAAGTGGCGGAAATCCACCCCGTCGGGGCTCGAGCTCTAGAACCTCCGGGGCGGCGACGCTGCAGAGGCAGCGTAAACACTTTTGGATGCACGGGGAGGGGGGCGTGGTTCCGCTCTCATCCGGTCCGTCAATGGCTATGCGGTGATTCTATTCTCGTTAACCACATTACACATTCTAATAACGTATTTTATATTTGGTTAAAATCTCGCATTGTTTGGCGAACACTTGAGTTCAAGTACTTCTGGAGAGGTACGTAGAGCGTTCGTTCCGCTCATCCAGTTCTATTTTTAGGTCTCAAGGGCCCAATTTGTATTCGAACTCTCATAATAACCATACTCCCTCTCTCTGGAACCGTTGGTAGCAGATGGAGCGACTTCATTGTAAAGCGATGTTGGGTATAGTTTCCTGTTGTTTGTGAAATTGCTGAAACCTGCATTTGTGGCGACATTACTTTTGTTCTTTAGAGGTAAGGGTTCGTTTTTCTAACCGACGATGTAATGTAGTAAATTAGCTCATGGTTTATACAATTGATTTAGCATTTTGGACTTGCTATACTTGAAGACTGTGCATTTTTTCGATAAGCTTTTACTCTGTATACGACTTCTGTGCTTTCAAAGAATGACTTTACAAGCGTGAGCATATACATATTTTATCAATGACGTTTCTACATTGATTATTAGTAGGGTCCGGATGTTTATGACGTAAAAAAATAGGAATATGCGAGCAGTTATGACCTAAACATTATGAACATACGACTATAAATATGATTTTGAAATATTTTTTTTGGTTTTGATATAATTGAGATCTTCTGTCAGTATGGTATTTGAAAACATCGATTTTGCAGTTGTGATGAAGGAAGTTTAACTTTCATTGAATGCGTCATCCTCTTCGATAGCTTTTTAATTGGCGCAGTTGTAGTTAGTGGCGTTAAGCCACGTGCCCCAACGTGTGAGAATGGATTGGGGAGGCAGTGGCACCAGAGGACCCATTCCCGTGACTTTTTGCACTTGTAATGGAGCTTTGATGATTTTCTTCACTGCAGAAATGAACTTATCTACATCAAGATAATTTCCACGAATTTCTTCCGCAACTCTATTTAGCGCATGTGCAATGCATGTTATGTGCATCATTTTAGGGTAGAATAGGCGGAGAAATTGCCAACTTTCACCGTGTAAGGGGCTGCATCAGTTACTAGAAGTACATCTTCCTCTTGTCACTCCTTCAGTTCACAACAGATTCATTGCTAGTGCAAGGTAACGGCGATTGTTGAGTGGTTGGTTCTGTCCAATGCTTCACGGAGCAGGAGAAATATCTCCTGCTCGGTCTTCCCTTAAAACACCACCAACTTTTGAATTAGGAGATGTGAAAAATATTTCGGACAAGTGGAAGCAAGTATGTGAAAATGGAATCAAAATGATAAAAATATGAAAATTCAAACATTTATGGGAAAATATGACCATAATATGAAATATACACTGAAAGTGATAAAAGGGTTTAAAGGACCAAAATATGACTGTATATGACACGTGAAAATTGCATTATTTTAGTCATTGTAGATAAATCACGCCTAACTTATATTTTCCGTGGAAATAACACAAAGGAAAAAATATGATACGTTATAAACATCCCAGCACTAATTAATATGATTGTGTTTGTTTATAAATACATCAACTTTGAATTCTGCCGTTTATTACTGTAAAAGTCCTGTCTTGAAAATTACAAGGAGACCTACAACACTGGGTAGCAAGCCCGATTCTTCTCTTGTAATCACATATCTCTAGACAAATGAACTATAGAAATCAGTCGATCAAAGACTTAGTTTCAGGACGAGGAAAAGGGAAGGGAAGAGAAAATGGAAGAACGAATATACGGCAGTGGAGTCATAAACAGAACGAATACAGGAGGCAGAAACGTTCACTTGCGATCTATTGGCGAAGAAGTGTCATTAAACGACGATTCCATAGGCCTACTATGCTGCGTTTTTCGTAACTTTGCCCCTGACAGGAATCAGCGGTTTCGCTGCCATCTAATCTCGAGCTTGTATGTCGCTACAGTGACGTCACTGTGGTGGCGTTGAAGCGATTGGATGAAACCCTCAACAGCTGATGCCTGCCAGGGGCAGCATTGAACAAATCGCAATGTAAAGTCAACTTCCTCAACTACGGATGTTCCTCCTGGTGTTGAACCGGCTGCTGATAATGCTGTGTTCGTGTTGTGTGAAGGGAAGTAACCATCAGATTGCCGTGGGGATTTGCGTGTGCAGTATGAGCAGTGCAGAGATTGCACTCGCACAAAGTTGTTCGCGAATGTAGGAAGATGACTACGTTTGTGATAAATGCAAATAAGTGTCTTTTCTGCCATGCACGAAAAATTGTGAAAATTCCATTGCTCCTAAGGCCAAATGAAGTAGTAACCAAATTGTTTGATTTTCTTTTTTTCTGTACGATATCATTGATACTTTAAAAGTCTCAATTTAAGGTAAACAAAGCGGACCAATTTTTGTTTCGAAATTGCCATTTTTTATGCTTGTTAAAAATTATAATTGCTATCAATTTTGATTTGGGTAAAGTTTTAGTACGTCATCGATTTAGGGAAGTTAAAGTGTAACTTTGAAAATAAAGCAACCAATTTACGTAAAATTTTGAAAACATGCCTATCTTTCTACGCAAACACACTGTGGGGACGTGCGAACGGAAATATTGACACACACAACTTATCTAATCTAGTCTGACATACCTCACCATGGAATTGCAAACACCGCTGGTACTTGCAAACTGAGGCTACAGAGTGCTGCATGAGCTGTCACATTAAGTCACAACTGTTTTCACGCGAATGTGGATCATCAGAAGAATTCTATGATATAGGGTTGAAAATGCGTACTAGAGTTGAAAACTTAGGAACTTCTCCCCATAGCTCGTCACACACAGTTTTTAACTGTTTTTGACGTAAATAAATTAATTAAAAAAATAAATAAAAAGTAAGCCATCAGGTAGTGCAAGCACGGGCGCATAGTGAAAGTGAGAGTTGTGATGCACCAAATGAACGGGCCCCCCGTATTTGAAACAGACTACTCCTGTATACAGACTTTCAGAATAAGTAGTACAAACATTATTTCCCTGTTTGGCACGAAACGGAGATTCGTGTAATTAAAATGTGACTTTGGCTCGTGATGTTTGGACGAGTCCTATCGCACCGATGGCGCCTGCGGCAGGTGACGCTCCAACGCGACGCAGTCGAGGAGAGAGCATGACCCTGCAGAACATCTGTGCGTGTGGGTTGCCTAGATGTCAGGGGCAAAGGTGTCATATAAGTGTTTATCAATCCATTGCACGAAATTTCCCACTATTCGTACATTGGCAAAAGGCTGTTATTTTTTATCCCCGTACAAGTCTGAGTTTGTAATATTTATTCAGAGAATCTGTTCACGGGAGATGACACCACCACACCACTTCTTTTTTGCTTGCCGCCCTTGCTTGTACCAGCTGATGGCTTACTTCCAAAGTCAGTTCCATACACTTGGCCACAATGTCGATGTTTTCAAACATATGTTTCTATAAAAATATCGACACTTTAAACGTCCATGTATTGAAGCCAATATTTTTCGAACATCGGTGTTTTATGCTGGATGTTTTTACGTTTACGGTGTTTTGTTCGTGGGACTTACGACCAAAGCAGTTGAAATACCAGGAAACGTCAGTCTATCGGCCGTACGTCGTCTTTCTTTAACATGAGGCGCCGGCTATGCGGCAGATTGACAGTTGACTCGGCCCCATTTGAAAGCCACTTTCCACTACGGTTACTTCAGAAAATACAAGCAGTGATGTTGAATAAAGACATCAATAGAATTCGCATTAGGTCTCATGGCCACTCTTTCAGAGGAAAGATGTGGTTCTCGCAGCTGCTTTTGTTTCAATAGCTTAAATTGACCCAAAAGGTAGTAATGGCGGTTATTAAAAAAATACCAGTTTTATTATTCGGTATACATGACGTTCGGTTTATGGCTCCAACAAACTATTAATTGAAATAACCGGTTTTTCGTTTGTAAATAAAGTCCTTTCTATACAAACATTATTTACATTGCTATAAGAACATAATTTATTTTTATATAGTAATACAATGCAAACGTAACTAAATTTGTTGTTTTCATTACTGCCTTGCAGTATTACTGCGTTAAGCTATATTAGAATCTTTTCATCCTCAAGAGAAGCTCCCTTGCGCAGTCAGCCATGTCCACTTGATTCAGCAAAGAATTAAAACCCTTTTAAATAGAAATTGTAAGGAATCATATGACGATGGAAAATCAGCAATTTGTCATTTAAAATATCCGGCAACTCGAGCAAAATGGGCATCGGAAAAGGTTGAAAAACGTAATTCTTGGCAAGAAGAAGAAAATATCCGGCGATTTCAGGCTATAAATTATGTGGTGCGAATGTTTGAGAACGCACGGGTATATTTTTTACTACTCGTTGTGGCATTTGTAGTTCTTGTAGTGTGCCATTGGTTGGTCAGTTTAATTGGGAATCTTTCAACATTTTTTTTAGCAACCTGGATCCCCTGCACATGCGCAGTTAGTTCCTCGTGGCGCTGATGTTCAAATGGTGGACAGATTGCTGTACGCTACGCCATGTATATACCCCTATTGTACTACGTGTCGCACGCGGACCGGAGTCGAGCACCACAGGCGACCTCGGTGAGCCTCAGCGCAGTCGATAGTCGATCGGTTGATTTGAAGAATAAGTCTCCTTCGGATCGACTTGGAAGCGATTGGTCGGAGTGGAGGTGAAGGAAAAGGCAGCCCTTGGCCCTTGGACCCGCCTGCCCCGGCCTGCGCGCTGCAATTGCTTGGCGGCAACAGCACAGCCACGCCACACACCGGCAGCCAGCGTGAACGACAGTCACCTCCACCACAATCATTATCTCCACCATTACAACCGCCACCACCACTACAGCCACCACCACCACCACAGCCGCTGCAGCCGCCACCACCACCACCACAGCCGCTGCAGCCGCCACCACCACCACCACAGCCGCTGCAGCCACCACCACCACCACCACCACCACCACAGCCGCTGCAGCCACCACCACCACCACCACAGCCGCTGCAGCCACCACCACCACCACCACAGCCGCTGCAACCACCACCACCACCACCACCACAGCCGCTGCAGCCACCACCACCACCACCACAGCCGCTGCAGCCACCACCACCACCACCACAGCCGCTGCAGCCACCACCACCACCACCACAGCCGCTGCAGCCACCACCACCACCACCACCACAGCCGCTGCAACCACCACCACCACCACAGCCGCTGCAGCCACCACCACCACCACCACAGCCGCTGCAGCCACCCCACTATCACCCCCACTATCACCCCCACTATCACCCCCACTATCACCCCCACTATCACCCCCACTATCACCCCCACTATCACCCCCACTATCACCCCCACTATCACCCCTACGATCACCACCACGATCACCACCACCACCACCACCACCACCACCACCACGTCTCCACCCCAAAGCGCTGGGCCCCACGCCACCCGTCGAGCAGTTCTCCCCCCGCTCCGTGTGTGATTTCGCTGCGTGGCCGCGGCGCAGGCGGCCTGTGATGTGCACGGTCAGCAGTCGCAGCGGCACACACGCCGCCCACAGCCTGGCATGGCGCACACGCACAAGTTGATCCACCACCACGCTTTAGCTTTTATTGTTCATTGCGTGTGCTCTTTTGCCAAGTCTTGCTTACGCATTATTGCATTATGTAGACAAACTATCTTAGATGAATTTTTTAATAGTAAAAGTTTGGTCCTTTGCTAACGAAAAAAAAACTTGTCGACCTGTCGTTCGCCCGCCAGCCCCTGCTTTCTCCTTCGCCTCCTGCGCGACGAGGAACGAAGAGACAAAGAATTTAATTTAAAAATTATTTCGGTAAGCACTAATTTCGTCAAACTTCTTTCTTTTAAAAGAAAGATTGAGTGCCAATATTAAGTTATACATTCTCCAAAAATGGAACCATTACCACTTTCTTTACCGTAATTTGCTACATACAAGGGGGGAAAAATTAAAGAAAAAGTTAAAACCGTTCTTGAGTAAATTGTTAAGTTTTTTAAAAATTACCTACATTTCACGCAAAATTGTGCAAAAACTACTAATTTTCGAAAAATTGAATTGACCTTCATTGATCTATTTTCAATGAACAGCTTTCATTGAGATTCAGATTTAGTATCTTCATTATTGTCATAGGAAGAGTCCGAAAAAAATTAAACTTTTGCAATTTTTAAAAATTTAGGAAGGTCAACGAAATTGTTACTTACACCATTTCTTTAAGCGTCTTTTGCTCTCTCAGAGGAGAAAAAATTTAAAGGAAAGCTTTGGGGCCATTTTTGATAAAATATTGTTGAGGATTCAGGTAAAACACTCCAAAGACTCACGAAACGAGGGTTTCGTCTACACGTGGTGTCAGAGGCAGTTATATCCTACAAGTAGGAACAATATTTATCCACTTCTTCGTGACCAGAGCTTGGTAATAAGAGTTTTCATATTGTGTTTTGTGTGTGTGTTTGTGGGTGGGTGGGTGGAAAAATCACGTTTTTCCGCTGCATTACAATACTTTCTCGACGCTACGTAAGGGGAACGCGAGAAAGTAAAATAGGCGGGGCGAAGTCATGAAGCCAGCCTTGATTCAAGAAAAAAGGAAAATAACTTGTACGAGAAAGTGTGTGCTGTTTTATAGTACCCCTAGTTTTCCACATTCGTGGAGGTTTTAGTTGCTAACTTTGGTCCTTTCTGTGTTTCAGGTGAGTGGAGTTTCCCCTCGGAATCAGGTCACCTGAAGCAGGGCTCAAGGCAGTCTTCCACGTATTAAGTCAGTTCACGTGAGCCCCCACTTCGGACTGTGCATTTGACGTGAGTATAGATTTTGGTCTTGGATTTACAAATATTGTATTTGCTGCTCTGATGCATCTTGTCACATGCATTCGCTTTAGAGTTTAGTTCATACTGGAAGTACGATGAAAATGAATGATTGAATGTACGATTGAAAATGTCTTTATATTTGTTTGAAAATACAGAAAGCGGACGTTTTATTTCGATTACGACTTCGATTTTGAAGCCAACCTCCTTGAAAAAGATTTTTTTTAGTGTTGGAGATTTATACAGGATGTCCAGGGAGAACGTCGAAACTTCGAAAATAAGCTCTTAAGGCTAAATGTACCGAAAAAAAACTTATAGGAAAATTCAATAGATCGCAGCACCATCAGCAGGAATTTACTTTACCGATTAACGTCTGAACAAATGGTCCGATTTTCGATCTGTAAACGGCATTTGACTCCTGTTTATAATAGAATTTACGCTACGAAGCCCTTTTTCCAAAAAAAACTAGCAGAAACTCGATTTTTTAAAATTTTTCTCGTACTTCCGGGAACAATTTCAAAAATGTGGGCTTATAGCGCGATGGCGACACGCTTCCAGAATCCAACGCCGTGTCAAACATGCAAATCGGATAAATAGGAGCGACGGTAAGTCAAATTTCGAAAAACACCTCACCCCACTCCCCATTCCCCTTCCACGCCGCCGGGACATCCCGGCATTCATTGTTGGTCGGCGGCGCGGTCAAGCCGGCACAGGCGAGCCGGGCGGCGGCCGCCGCGGCGCGGCGACGGGCAAGAAGGCTGAACTTTCGGGGGCAGCAAGCCAGACACCCCGTCACTTCGTTGATGCTTCCGTCACTTCGCATCTCAAGATATTTTTTTCCCCACATATGAAACTAGTGATGCTGTAATAGGGGTAAACGGTCTCGTATCATCTTTAATAGTAGTATAAAACTATTACCTTATTCACATATTCCATCTTCCTTCGAATACCATCATAAGAATGTCTGAGGTATCACTGAAAACACCGATCCCGCTTTGGTGCTGATTTCAAAAAGTAAAAATCGAACTAATTGCGTAAATATCACCCATATTCCATCTCCTCACATCGTATTTTAGATATATTTTACTTCTAAGATCTTCCATTACCATTTCACTACCGGAAAAAACAAGCGGAGATGACGCAAGAGCTCTTTTATCCTACGACTCGATTCATCATTTCAAAACGGCGTTTGTCACCTTGATAGAATTCACCTGGTTAATCCCCTCTTCCAAGTAAAACAGCCGAATCGAATTTTTAAAACGTTTTCGTACTTTAGGACAAATTGCACATACTTTCTCATAGTAATCTAATATCTTTGGTCTGGGCCAATTTTACCATCTTTCCCCATCTTCTGACATCTTGCTGACATCTATCGCCGCCCAAAATACATTTTTTGAACTTTTCTCATTTTTCAGCTTCTTAATGGTAGATACGAAATATTACTTTTAGGATATTAAAGAAGAGTAAAACTTCGTCCTATATAGGAATTTTCATTGATAAATTTGGAGCCGCTCTTAAGAAAATGGCGTTTAAGCGTTACTGTAAATGCGAAAATGGAAGCTTCGGAATTTTCACAAGAATCTTTTCGAGTTTTCGAACAACTTCATTTGGTGACATTTAAAGCACTTCTACTCACAAATGTAATAATATATAAAATTTCTGGAAATGTGAATATTAATGGCGTGAGAGACACTTAAAAATACATTTATTAATTTTTTGAAAAATCAAAAAAATACAGCCAAATTAATTTTATGTTAACTTAAAGAATGCAAATAGCATTCGTACGAAAAGTTTGAAGAAGCAATTTGAGAAAATGGCGTTTGAACATTTGTGCAAATTCGGAAGTTTCAGTTCATTTTTCACAGAAAACATCTGAGTTGTCGAGGAACTTTTAAGACATAATGTAAAGCACATGTACTCGTAAATGTAATAGTAGGGAGTTTTTGCACCCTCGAACGTTACGTACTATCGATCTTCTGCTCATTCGCAGTGCACGATTCGCATCACTTTGGTGCATCTGCGCATGCGCAAAAGATCGATAGTACTTAACGTTCGAGGTGGCAAAAGTTCCCTAATATGAACAAATCGCCGTTAAAGAAAATATTTACTAAATGAAAGGCTAGTCAAAGAATTACATTTTTGTAATTTTTGAAAAAACAAGGGAATAGAGCAATATGGCGTTTATGTCATCTCAGAGTACATTAGGTACTATCCTTTCCAAAAGTTTAAGGAAAAAAGTTGAAGTCGATTTTGAGAAAATCTTGTTCTTGTAATTTTTAAAAATTGCACAAATTGCACTCAATATTGCGCGGAAAACTACTAAAAATTTCAAAAAAATGTGCATGACCTTATTGAAAGAACTAAGTATGAAGAACAAATATAATTTTAAGGGAAAATCTCTATCTTCAATTTTGTAGTTGTAGGAAGACGCCGAAAAAAAATTCGAACTTTTGCAATTTTCCCAAAATCAGTCAGCAATGAAAATAAGAGCTATGCCACCTTGAGTGTATTTTACTTTATTCTTACAATTAATTTAAGGAAAGCATTTGGAGTAATTTTTGATTGATTGTTAGTGATTTTGGGCGCGTCAACTGCCTTTGGTCATTAGTCCCGTAAGTGCAATGCATGTTTATTTCATCGTGAGGTGGAAGAGATGTTGCCCGCTGTGCCGATGGCGAGATCCCGGCGCCGACCTCCGTCCACTAGCGGGGCTTCCCAACCAGGTATCTGCCACCAGCGGGGCACCACCCCAGCCGGGACAAGCTCTAAATCACCGACCGATTTACCTGTCGGCTTGCCGTGTTCTTTCTTAACAAGGTATCTCCACCAGCAGTGCACGGCCCACAGCCGGGACAAGTTCCAATCCTCCCACTGGTCTCCCAACATATATGGTAGTGTTGTGCAAGTGTGTGTGTGTGTGTGTGTGTGTGTGTGTGTGTGTGTGTGTGAAGATAGGACAAGGAAAGAGGAAGGAAAATATCGCGGGAGGTCCGTTTGGTAGGGTATTTCTCCGGCATTCGTTTGATGTTGATCGGAGAAACTATGGAAACTTCCAATCAGAGCAGCCGGTCGCTAGAATTTCCTCCAGACATCGGTTGAATTCTACATCTAAACTGACAAGCTAGTGTTGAAAAAATCCTGCCACCGTCGGGATTCGAACCTAGCACCTCTCGGTCAGAGGCATTGCAGTGACATCAGTTGATGCACTGAGCCACCTATCCTGTTTGACATTTTTGAGAAAATGTTGAAAATGTCCCTGGGGCTTAATAAAAAGTATCTCCAAAAATTAATGAATTTTTTAAAAATCGCAGAACTTCGAATCAGACCAGATCGACAGGGGTTTATTCAGTTGAGTCAAAAATTCTACACATAGTTTAGGCGCTAGTGGTGTTCACATATGCCCAGACAGGCAGACACAGACAGATGGACGGACGAACGGACGTTAAAAAGTCAAAACACACATACACCCTTTGGGTATCAGCAGGGCCATCTTTAGGCACAGGCAGACGAGGCTCGTGCCTCAGGGCCCCCCATGATCGAAGGGCCCCCACAGATAATAAAAAATATATAACAAAACTGAACTAGTGGTGTTAGAACAGCACGTACTTTACCGAATTATAAAACACAGCTACGCAATATTAAGATATTGCATTTTCTGAGCTACTAACATCTTAGCTATTGAGTTTTTCATTCATATCGCACAAATAATTATATCCATCAAATTTCAGTATTGCTGAATGGCTGGTTAATATCAAAGGCAATGTTTTCATGAGTGAGGTGTTTTTATTTGCTCCCAGAAGACACACAGCAATGTACGAACTCGTGGAACCTACAATGTACAAACTCGTGGTGGCTAACCGCGCGTTTGTCGCTAAGTTGCGAGCGCTAAGCGAAATTCCTTTGTAGCATTGTCGATAAGTTAATGTGTGAGGAAGCAAAAATTGAATTAATATTGGCATTTTCCAATAACAAATTATATTTAAATCAATTATTTTTATTTTCCTTATACATACGTATATACGGAGTATTGTAAGAAGTGGCCGACATTTTTGTTTTAATTTTTGCAAAAACCAGGCATTTTAACGAACATGAGACATGCACCATTCTCTTAAGCTACCTTTATGCTAAGGTCCCAATTTAATCAAAATTTCTGAGGTGTCTAAGAAAAAATGGTTTTAAAGAAATAAAAATTGCACATGTTTGACACAGAATATCGCAAAAATACGCATGTTTCCGAAAATTTTGAATTAGGGGCCCCGAAATCTGAGTGCCTCGGGTACTTTCAAACCCAAAAGACGGCCCTGGGTATCAGGGGACCCCAAACGAGTACTTCCGTTAATATCTCGAAATAGAATTTTCCGCAGCATTACATAACTTTGAGTAACTAACACGAGAAAGTAACTGGTGGTGCTACAGAATGGCCCAGACTTTCCCGTATAGTTTTCAATTTCCTATAGTCTCAGCCAGCTATTCGGGACTGTGTCGTAGTAAAATTTACTATTTTGTTGGCATGGGCTAGATTTATGGCCTTGCCCCATCCTTGCCACCTGCCATTTAATGCACACCCAAGACTCATTTTTTAGGTTTTCCTCTCAATGATTCGGTTTCCTAATGGTAGATTCAAAATATTGCTTTTAGAATATTAAAGAAGACTGAAACCTTGTCCTTTACGACAATTTTCATTCATAAACTTGATACCGTTTTTAAGAAAAGGGTGTTTAAGCGTCTGTGGCAATGTGAAATATGAAGCCCTTTTTCACAGGAATCTTGAGAGTTTTTTTTTAAAATTTATTTTAAGATATTTTAAGCTCTTCCATTCACAAATGCAATAATGTTTACAAATCGCTGCAAATGTGTCATACAAGGCATGCGAAATATTTAAAAAATACATTTGTGTAAATTTTGAAGAAAACAACAAAATAATACAACAAACTTTTTTGTTTCCTTAGACAGTGCATTTCACACTATACGTACAAAAACTTTGAACAAAAAATTTGGAACCTTTTCAGAAAAAATTGGCGTTTTGAGCGTTTCTGAAAATGTGAAATTTCGAGTTCATTTCCAAAAAAAAATTTTTAGTTTTCGAAAAACTTTAAATGATATAATTTAAAGTACGTGTTCTCATATATCTAATAATGTGAACAAATCGCCGATAATGTAAATATAAACGACGTGACTAGGCTATTCAATAAAGTTTTCATTTGTGTTATTTTCGCAAATAACAAAAGAATAGAGCAAAATAGCGTTTATATGTCATATCTTAAAGTACATTTCGCAATATCCCTACCAAATAGTTTTTTAAAGGGAAAAATATGGAGCCGATTTTGAAAAAAATCTGGCTTTGTTATCTTTAAAGTTCGCATATATTGCACACAAAAGATTGCGCCATTAAACTACAAAAATTGTTTTTAAAAAAAATCATGACTCTTAATGAAAGAACTAAATTTATGACAACAAATGTATTCTTAGAAAGGAAAAAAAAGTCTACGATCGTCAATATTGTAGTTGTAGGAAAACGCCGAAAAAAATTCAATCTTTTTTTGCAATTTTCGAAAAAACATTCATGTTAGCAGGAAATCGGACCTAAGCCCATGTGTATTTTCTAGTCAATTTTTACGAGAAATATAAAGAAAAAGATTTCGGAGCCATATTTGAGCAAATTTTTAAATATCGGGAGGGGTTCGTGTAATGTATCTCCAAAACGTAATGCACGTTTTGATAAATTGCCCACAGAGCCTTGTATCATGACAGCTAGATCGACAGCTGTTTTTTGTTGTTTTTGTTTCTTTACAGTTTGGAAACATTTGTAACGCAGTTAGTGTAAACGCTAGTGTTGTTTCACATTACAACAGAGACACTGACGGACGCTTTTCCGTTCAATGCAATTTTTTCAGTATTAAGGACTCCCACACAACATTGATTCTGGCGAACCACGAGTTACAGGAAGTAATTCCCTATACATAACAACACGATTTAGCCACAGTGTTTCATTATCAGGCACTCGTCTTTGAGGGTTTCCTGACGCAATAATTTCTCTTCGTATTAAGATTGAGAAGAGAGATAAAGTAAAAAATAATGTTCACAATTTGGAAATTCCATTAA
>JAHLJT010002406.1:187565879-187592452 GCA_031308135.1 Acheta domesticus
TAACATGCACCACACTCACGGGACGTGATGTTCCAAAGTACTTCATGCTCTCGGAAAAGAAAAACTCACTTCCTCATAGAGACCGAATTCCTCTCCGGTTCTCTCACTGTCATTCACCCATCACCCTACCATCATCCATGTGAGTGGAAGGCACTTCGCGACATTCATCATAATCAGTCGGATATCCTCTTATTGCGCTCGTCATTATTTTGCGGATCATTAGAGAATGGTATTTAAGTGCCACTTCTTCAGACCGTGACATTCGCAACCTCCTTGTTCTTAAGATACTGCCACAAAGAAAAAGGCGCTTAGTTGTACAAGTCCAGGAATGTTTTTGGCATCTTGTGTTAGAGATGTGGTTGCTTTTTATGTACTTTTTAAGATCCATTAAACAACGCATGTAGATCGCTGTTGAATAAATGGAGAATAATTAATAAAGGAATAAGACTGAGTCCTACTTGATCATTGGAATTGAAACGAGCACAAAAGTTATGAGTTCTAACTAATTAACGAGGAACATAATTTAATTAAACCTTATCGAGATATTGTTCTACATTTTACATCTTAACTTTCGGGAACACTTTAGTATGCCTTCATCGCAAGCCATCATTCGAATGTTTAACCAAAATAATATTAGATGAACGCTTTTGAAAGATTAGGCAAGTTTTTTTTTCAACCCGTGATCTTACCGCTAGACAAGTAGAATGATTGGGGGAAGTGCAGTGGTTGACTGCGCCGTATTTTCTTTCCAAACCCTCTGAGACCTGCAACGCCCCATCCCCAATTTGAGCTCGGCAGCATGCTGTTGAAGAAGACTGTTGCCGTTGACGCACCTCTTGTGTCGTGTTACTAGCTGTCTTCGAAGAAGCGAATAGTGCAGCAGAAATTCACTCAAGAATGAGGCGAGTTTACAGTGTACACTTTCGAAAAGAAGAAGAGAAGTCTTGCTTTGGAGAAGTCCTCATTTGTGACAAATCCGCTATCACAGTGCCGCGTAACCAAATATATTGCTTATTCTGAGAGAAATGCTTGATCAGCTGGCGTAGAGATCCGGATTTAGTGCCGAAGATTTCGTCTCTTCCTCCAAATGAAGGATTGGCTAGGAGGGACAATGCTTATAGTCCATTGAGAAGTTCCTACGCGAAGTTTTGGCCCATATCACAATACTTGCGACAACGCTTTGTCGAAGAGGGGACTGCAAAGCTCGACCATACACCACCAATGGTGAATATGTACGGGCGCACTCGGCATATTCCATGCGTCTATGAGAAACAGGTGCACTGTTTTAAATGATACAATTAGTTCTACGTGTTCAAAGACGTCCCAATTCCAGAAAATAATATTTTTCGGAATCGATACAGGCTCAAGAAAAGCAATTCCAAGCAAGCCAAAAAATTATCAAACTTATATTTTTTACCTTTGAGCTAAATAACATTTGTACAATTAGAAACAATTTCCTTCGCTTCGGCTTAGACTTCACTTCGCTCCATGGAAATGTTGCTCAAACGATGTTTGCGTATTATCTCAACGAACCGACACTTTGAGTTCAATATCAAACGGTGTATTATTTACAATATGAATTTGCAGCTGGACGTGATGTACATACTTCCAGATGCCACCAACATTTAAATCGTGCGTTTTGGACTGCGGTCATTGGCAGTGTCGAGTGACTTGCGCTATTCTTTCTATAATTTTAAATTTAGTTGCTTTTTTCAAATTAATTCACGTAGTATTCTAGGCTAGCGCGTTGTGATTTTGTTTTTCATTTATTTCATGCTATTTTTACTTTAATTTAAAAAGTTTGTTCTTTGTGTTGTGCCATGGCACAAGTTTCCCCTTACTACCTCCGCGTACCCGTGCGTGAACTCCCGCATGTTAAACCTCACACTCATCCCTATTCTTCTATTTCCATTCTAAGAGGGAACGTTGTTAACAAAACGTGTTTATTTGTTTAAAAAATATATAAAGGTAACTTGCAAAGTACTAACACAATATCAAATAAAAATGAAAAACAATGCAATTGATGTTTAAAAAAAGTTCAATAAAGATTTATTCAGTATCATGGAGAGTTTTCTTGGAACAATTCATACCACTTCCTTAAAGACAACATTTGAAGTAATTATTCAATATTATTTGACAGCGTGTAGCTACTCGTGATAGTCACAAAAAATATTAGCTTTTTACTTGTGAGAAAGCTACGTATCTGAACCCGCTGAATTGAAAATTTCATCGCATCGCTGCTGATAACGAAAATACTGGTACAGGTAAAACACAAATACAGTCTTCTCTCTTCACTGTGCACCCATCTCTCTCCACAATTAGGTACAAAGCTCTTATAGACCACGGCCAAAACGTTAATTGAATGGTTTTACTACACGCAGAAGAAACATCTTCATAGGTATCAAGAAACTATATTATTATATCTAGTTGTTGCTGGAGAGCAAATCTTGAATTAATGATTATGCAAATACGCCTCGTCAGACTGCGCAAACCATGGTGTATACAGAAAGCGTAAATATAACACGGAGGAATCTAAGCCTTCTAAGCGTGTCGTTACAAAATGGCTACCAGCAACAAGGGCTGAAATATTTAGGTGGCATTGGTAGAATTGAAGTGCCGAATCGAAAATTTATTGAATGTCCAAGAACGTCTCATCTTGTAGATTATGGCGTGAAAACATTTCTTTGAGGCCATTGGACCCAAACTTTTAGTTTTTAAGTCCATAGAATTATTTTTTAGGAGTTATTTGACGATACAGATTCGAAATCACTGGCAACTGTTGCGGGTTACATTTGAAATTAATATTTTGATGCATTTTTTAAAACAAATCCTTCATTTTTTTAAACCAAAGTGCAATTCGTCACGTCTCCGTGAAACTCTCGTCCTTAGAGACCTTGTTTTTAAAGATTGGTTGTGTGTGAGAACCGTAAAGGAAAGGTATACTACATAAGTAATATAGGAGATCATGCCTGAGATATGGCATAATATTTTGGGGAAACACATCTTATAGTTCACAGACTTTCAGATTACAAAAAAGAATTGTACGAATAATAAGCAAATCCAACCCACGTGATTCTTGTAAGTCACTCTTTATTAATCTAGGAATTTTACCATTACCTTGTCTCCTGATTACGAATCAGTAGTTTTTGTCAAAATGACTTACTTAAGGACGGGAATATATTTTCAGCAAACGCCGATGTCTATAAGTATAACACACGACGTAGTAATCATATTCCCCAGGTGGCAGTATCAAACAGCTCACTACAAAAAATTCACATACAATTCATGTACATTACTCTACAACACTTTGCCAGAAGACATTAAACGATTAAATTCAATAGAAAAGTTTAAGTTCCAAGTAAAATCTTTTCTGCTGCATAACTGTTTCTATACAATTCGAGACTATACCGAGCATCAAAAAGGAAAGTAGAATTAATTTTAACAATGATAGTTAATGTAATTATTTATCATTTGGACTGTATAATTCTAAAGAACCTGTAACAAGTATTGTACCACAGTTTCTGGATTGATGGCCCCCATCTCGATCAGGTTTTTCGTCCAGTTTCCCTGATCCTTGAGCAAATGCTGAGATGGTCCCTTGTTTTGCTTCTGGACATAAATGTAACTTCATTATTTGTGCACGTCTTCTGAATTTCAGTGGGAAATATAGTTATTCAAATTATCGTTTTTCATATTATCGCGGCAAAAAGTACTATTCTTTCATGAAGAACATGAGGGTTCAGGGCAGGAATTTATAGCTAATTTACCTTTGAAAATATATTTTATTATATAGGAGCGAATATTTTGTCAACAAAACTCGAAAAAAAACTCTCTTTTCTGTATTCAAAATTCGACTAGAATATGGTTTAGGATAGAGACCACAGAATTATGAAAACGTGCACAAAATTCACTTCTCCCCATAGCTCGTCATACGCAGTTTTAAACTGTTTTTGACGTAAATAAATAAATAAATAAATATAGAAAAACAAACAAAAAATTTAATTGGCACGTTCAAAATAAATATTCTTTACAATATAACAATAAATTAACCATTTTATATTACTCACAAAAAATTAAATGAAATTCAGAATTACTGAAAAAGGTAAAATAGGGCATAAAATTAATTTTTCTCTTTATATAACTTGCGTATAGATTGATATTTGTGTATTTAGAATATGATTTACAAAGAAATTGTTGATTATTAATCGCATCGTACGCAAGCGTACGATGGTATGGTAAGATTAACTTGTAAGAAATATGCATACCTAATTGCATTCTAATGTGTGCAATAGTTCTCTAGAAATTAATTTTACGAGCAAGATGATCGAAATTTCACACTACTCGGATATTTCGTAGAAAGATAACCACGTTGGAAATTAAATTTGCTTATGAGTAATTTTCTTTCTAGGCTTTTAATGACAAGGCACAGTTACCTACATTCTACCACCACCTCTACTTTTTAATATAGGAGGTTATTCACACAGACGAAGTAAATACAACGCTTAAGATACGCAATTCCAATTTATCACAAGGAGGTTCAAAAGTACTTCCTTAATGTAATTTGTTTTTATTCTGTCTCCGGTGCGAATTACTGTATATGGAGTCTTTGAAGTTGAGCGACAATGTCTCAGGGATAGAAGATCGTATTTTACCAAGCAGCGCATCACTTTTTTGAATGAAGGTTGTAGACGCATTGTTGTGTATTTTATTTGTTTGTACTCCTCTGTTGAAGCTTGTTTGTCGTCGTGTGTACCGAGTCCGGAATGAGCGAAGTACGAAATATTGACAGCTTCCTTGTTTGCAGACACTCAACTCCCCATTAGTCATCCGATCGTCAACAGAGCCGCGTTCCATCGACCATAAGAGGAGATATAAATACTCGTACATTATCGCTTAATTAAGGTTAACGATATGCAGGGTCATCGGAAAACATGCCGAAATTTCACCGACCTCTTCTGAAAGAGTGTTTATTGGCCATGTGATAATTGGTGAAGGGGTAAAATACTAAAAAATACAACGCCTTCGATTGGAGTTTACATGCTCCATCATCCGATAGTCATCTTACGAAAATACGAATCTCCGTTGACATGAGCGCTAATTAAAGTATTCATCCGTCATTACCTTCGCATTTCGAGTGTAGGTGACTCACCACCATTTCTAATTACGATGGAACTAGGTATTCAATATGATTTGAAGATCTTTTGTTCGCAAGTTCTGATTTCGAGGATACTATTCGGTAATATTTCCCGTTCTCGTCCATCGTTTTCATCATTCACAAAGATCAAAAAGAGCTCTCCACAGCGAACTCTATACCCACTGTAATAATTGGCGAATTTTGATTATATATCTCGCTATCAAAGAATACTGTATAACACGTGCAATATAATATACTGCGTTTAAGATTTACACTGTGGTCTTTCGTTAATACACGCCATTAAAATCCCGTTATTTACATCCTTAATAAAATCCCGCCAGTTTTGCTGCGGCAATGATGCCTCTATCGTGCTGCGTGTTTCCAGTGAGAAAGTACATAAATGTCTCGCACACATTTCGTAAACTTGTGCTATTTCACTATTAATCTCTATTTTATCTCGTTTCAATTTATGTTTTCGTCTCTACTTCTCCTCTTTTTTTTTGAGAGATAAGGTTATAGATTCATTGAAATTTGACGATAATTTCGACTGTAATATAAACTTTTGACATGTACAATTGTTTTATGTTTTACAAGTTAATTACTGTGTGTTTATGGACCTGAAACAAAATTCGTAATGTGTACTTAATAATCTTGCTGGCCTTTTGAATTCTTTATGTCCGCAGCCCTACTATCAATACAAGAAATAACACACATTTTAATAGATTCGATTCATTTAACTCAAGAAACAGGAAAATGCAATAAATAAATAAATGGCAAAAAGCTAAAAACGGATAATAACTCAATAAAAACATTTTGTTGAATGGAAAATTATAATTTTAGAATGAGTTTAAAATTCACGTCACACATTTCATTGGCATATACTTAATTTTCTTTTGTAGAGATAGATGCTTCTGGAGTAATAGCACTCCTTATATTAACAGATGTAGAAGGAACGCAGGATAACATTCTCTAATGTAATTTTTTGTTGAAAAGAATCTTCCGCATCGTTGCAATCGTTGCAAATAACGTAAAAGTGCCGTTTCATTTACACAATTCACACTTATCTTCTCCTCTATCTCGCAAATACACAATACTCATCCCTGTTTAAGTAACTGCGAGTGTGCATGTGTGACTTTGTGGGTGCAGATCCCTCACTCACGGTTAGACCATTTCCCATGTATCAAACCAGAAATATGATGTGTCATCCGACGCGTCTCGGTCCCCAGGTTGGGGGACTGATAATTTGTTTTCGGAGCGTGTCAGAAGATTCTAAAAAAATCCAAAACGTGTTTTTGCGCATTATAGCACTGCGATCTTAGTGGTGAATTAAACCAACGCCACGTAGATTTATGTAGGTCGCATTGATTAAACCTCAGTAATATTCGTTCCTCAACACCACAATTTTCTTCTACAAGGAAGCCATCACTTGCTTGTTCTGAAACATATGAAACACAATAGAACATGTGCTAGCAGAACTATCAATTGTGATTCTGTTTTGAACACAAGTGATGTGTTTCGTCTGTATTACCGTAATTTCAATAATAAATCTGCAAACACCTACGTACACTATTACCTTGGAACTTATTAAATTTGAAGAACGCAAAGTGAATACGAAAAATCTAGAACTATGAGTAATGTTATACAACGGAAGCCCATGCTTATTCGACTTTGTACATTCACGTTCTTCAGTGTGCAAATATGGCAGAAGATTCATATGTAATTGTAGAAGGTTTTGTGACAGAATTTTCGGAAATGAGAATGATCTTATATTATGATCAGAGAATAACGCTGAACGATAGCTTACAATGTGATATTATGTGTGCATTTTTGTGCATATTGGCAGAAAAGGATACAAATGTAGCTGTACTAAATTCTAACTATTCGCATATCCATACCGGCAAGCTTTTTTTACGGCGATTAAAATTTGAAATTGCAATATTACCAGTTCATATCCCGTGTGGATGTAACATATAAGGTCACTGATTGTTGGGAATTTTTGAACGGGAATGTAACATTATCGGATACTCCAATTAATGTCCAATACAGTAGGTTGTAAGAACTTATTTGAAGCTCGCATGACATTAGAATGCATTACATCCAGAAATTTTCATTACATGAAAAAAACGTTTAAAACAGTTTCCAGCGTCGACACCACCACATTCAACTAGTTATCATGTAATTCTCAGGAAATGTTTACTGAAAAAACATTTGTGGCATTTTTAGTTTTTTCTAGAATTTTCGCAGGAACTTGTCAATATTCCATCATTTTATACGTACAAACCTCTCTAACGAACAGTATCCAATAGTAGTTACATACGCACTTAGTAGCCAACACTCACAACTATTGCATCAGCGACGTGTATTATAGAACTGGGTCCAAAAAAAATGGAGAGCGCCAATTTTTTTGTGTCGATTATTGGAGAATGTCTTCAGTTCGGAGAATATGTCAGTGCGTACCATACCACGCCATTCACGCCTACGTGCGTGAATTCGATTCTTAAATATCAGTTCAGAAAAGGAAACTTACAAAACATTTTGAAATATCCCAACACGGCTTCATTTCAGCTGCAAGTGAAATAGAATGAAATCGCAAATAGAAAATCTGTATTGACGATTTCCGGGATTAAATTAGACAATGAGAAAAATCAAATGTTTACATAAATTGTTACGCGGTGACAAAACCAGAATTTCAGAATTGGAGATTTGCTAAATACCTCAAAGCATATTTTTAAAATAGAATTTCGAACAAATGTTTTTTAGCCTTAATGTGACATTTAGCCTTTATGTGATATTTAAATATGTTCCAAAGTTTTTTTATGACACTATTAGCCTGCTGCTGTGGGTCTTAGGTCCCTTCATCATAAAGTTTACCCTCCTCGTAAGTTTCTTTCAGAAAACCTGTTGATTGAAAACCCGTGCTAATGACAAAGAGTCCTTGAGGATTCCCAAAACCCGCCCACATGTATTAAGCGTATTACTACCCCCTCGTGAATGCATTTCTTCTGTTGAAACAACTTCTGCTTGAGAAATGGACCTTCAACAGAATTCTGAAAACCTACTCCCACAGCAAAGAGTTCACAGCAGTAAGAATCGCTAATACATAACTATTAAATACTCATAAAAATAAATAATAACAATAAATAAATAATAATAATAATAATAATATTAATAATAATAACAACAATGCGCAATGTAGTAATTACATGTATTACCCCCTCTGTACATAAAACGCTAAAGACAGATGACAGCTTTGCACCATTTGAGGGGATTCGTATCCACAGACACGAATGCCCTCAAGTGTGCTGCTGCTGAATATGGAATTACTCCTCAATTTTCCATCATCACTTTTAGGACGAAGATCGTGATAGAATAAAAACTGCAGGCGCACACTTCCGCTGCCGCGCACACCGCCTTCGTCGCCGGAATTGATGCGCGCTGGACCCTAGAAGAGTGCATTGGTTCTCACGCAGATATCTCCAAGAGAGGCTCCTTTCAACCTTCTTTTGTACCTCACTTCTTAGCTTGAGTTTCCAGAAGCTCCAAAATACGTTTCGGCTAATTCTGTTTGAACTTTTACATTGGGGAATGTTCGCGCAGGTCCCACCTGCCCTCTATTAAAGATTTTTTGGTACTGCTGCAATGAAGTGAATGTTATATTGGTCATGAAGCTTTTGGGATTAACTGTATTATTATTAGAATCTTTGATCCTTATGTCTATCAGGTCTAGTTTTCCTCGATTAATTTCGCTTATTAATTCTTGAGTTATTGTTCCCATTAGAGATTCAATTTTTACGCGGTTATTAAATTACTTTCAAATAATAAATGGTTGTTTTAATCAACGTTATTACTAACTTGCTGAATTGAAGATAGAGGTTAAATAAGTTTAAATAATATGCAATGGGCACGCCAAACTAAGCTAGCTGACAACAGTTCTTCAATTCTTCACCAAGCAATTCTAGCAAGTCCATGCCTTCCACACTGAAAACGACAAAATTGAGTGAATGAATGAATGAATGATGGAGTGAGTGAATGATTCCGGACGCGGCTACCTACGTCGTTATTCCCTTTAGTGCAATGAAGTTTCATTCTGGAAGGCGGTGGTGTTTGGCCCTCGCTGGAACGAGGCAGCCAGCGCCGACCTACACGTACATGTGCGATGTTTCCCTCCCCCAGGTATCCTCCAGCGGGGCATCGCCTTGGACTGGAGAAGCTCTCAGCTCCCGACTGCTCTAAATTCTATGCATGCCGACGATAATTTTCGCTCGGTGCATCAACTGATGTCGCTGCAGTCCCTCCGACCGGAAGGTTCTAGGCCTTAGAGAGTCTCGACAGCGGTAGGATTTTCGACACTAGCTTTCAAGCTAGGTCGAATTCAGTCGCTGTCTGGAGGACAGTTTCTAGCGGCGGGATGCTGTGATCGGTAGTTTTCCCTGGTTTCTCCGATCAACACCAGGCGAATGCTGGAGCAGTACCCTAACAAACGGACTATAATCGATCTTTCCTTCCTCTTCCATGTCCTATCCTTACCCTTTACATGCGCACTTACACTAACATGCACTACACAACCACACATGCCGGGAGACCGGACGGGAGCTTATACAACGATTTACGTAACTCTGCCCCTGACAAAAATCAGCTGTCAACGGTTTCATCCAATCGGGAGCTTGAACGTCACCATAGTGACGTCACTGTAGCGAAATATAAGCTCCCGATTGGATGGCAGCGAAACAGCTGATTCCTGTGAGGGGCAAAGTTACGAAAATCGCAGTATAGAGCTTCTCCAGGCTGGGGCGGTGCCCCGCTGGTGGGAGATACCGGGTTGGGGGTTAGTCGACGGTAGGTCGGCGTCGGATCTCGCCATCCAGCTGGGAAAGATCACCGCCACCTCCCGAGAAAAAACACGCACTACACTTCCGGGACTAATGACCTAAGTAGTTGACGCGCCCGGGAACAATCAATCCGACTGGTCAACCACATGTATCGTAGTGTAGTGCACAAGCGAGAAGCGGGGATAAGGGTGAGCAAGGAACGATCGCGCGCGCAGTCCGCGTGTCGTTTGTTAGTATTCTGCCCGGGCAGTCGCCGGGAATGATCGAACACACCACGAAAGGTCACTGAGGAGAGCAGCAGCCTCTAGATAACGGTCGCAGTGTCCCCGCCTAAGTGGAGACGGAAACGGCGGCGCGGGGAGGCGTCGAGGAGAATGGGCGAGGCGCGGGGAGGTCGCGAGGCGCGTGACCCCGCGCGCCGCCGCCGCCGCCGGCAGGCGCTCGCGGCGGGCAGCCCGCGGAAAGCGAAGCGAAGGCGCGCCATCCGCGCTGCTGCCACCCAGCGAAGAGGCTCAGTGCGTGGCGCGCTGGCTGCGCAACCGGGAGGTCCGGGTTCCATCCTGACAGGGTGTTCGTGGTTTCCTTTGGTCATAAGGCGAATGCTGGGATGGTTCAAAAATCCCACCAACACCTCCCACCTACCACCTCACACCATCATCTCAGTCCTTGCACCCCTCATCATCACCCTATTTAATAATAGTAGTAATAATAATAACAAAATAAATTCATCGTGTATGACGTAAATAAACGAAAACGTAATTCAAGCATGGCTTGGATTGACTACCAAAAGGCCTTTCATGGTGTACCACACGTTTCGATTTTGAAGACCCTGGAGATTCTATCGATTTCATCCAACACTTATTGAATTTTGCAAGGCTAGTATGAAGTCGTGGAGTACCAGGTTACTAATACACAGTGGAAAGGAAGCAGTAGAAACCAGAAGTATTCAGATCAACAGGGGTATTTTTCAAAGAGATTCGCTATCCCCTCTGCTGTTTTGCATTAGTTTGATCTCACTATGTAGACAGTTGTCGCAAACTCACTTTGGTTACAAGCTCCATGGTGATGAAAGGCCAGTATCACATTTGTTTTCCATGGATAATCTGAAAGTGTTTGCTAAGAATAATGCGATTCTCTCCCGAGTGCTGTCTGTCGTGAAAGACTTTAGCAATGACATCTGCATGAAGTTTGGTCCTGACAAATGTGTAAAACTCAATTTAAAAAGAGGCAAACTGATAACGTCAGAGAGCGTTGAAATTAATATGCACACAGTGATTCAAGACCTTGAGCCAGGTAAAACTTACAAATATCTGGGCATTGAAGAATGTGAGACCATCTCGAACGACAGAATGAAAGAGAGAATTTTCAGGCAGTATTACAGAAGAGTGAGACTTGTCCTCCACTCCGCTCTGAACTCCAGGAATAAAATATCATCAATAGGTGGTTTGGCGGTGCCTGTAGCCAAATACAGTTTCGGACTAGTGGGCTGGACTGAGCAAGAACTTCACATCATATATCCCAAAAACACAGAAAACTGCTTACAAGGTCTCATGTTTCCCACCGTTTAGCTGATGTACATAGACTTTATAAATCATGTAAAGAAGGAGGAAGATGCCTCAGACAAATTGAAGCCTCCTGGAACAATGCAATAGTTGTAATGGGAAAATACGTAGTCAGACATCAAGATGATCCTCTAGTGAGGCAGGTCATGAAATCTATCCGAAGATTGGGAAACAGAGGCATTGTTCGTGTAACAAAAGGCATTGCAAAGAAAACTACGCAAGACACCCCAAACACTGAACTTCTGATGCGACTAAATGTGAAATGTGAGACACAAAATATGTTAAAGAAATCGTGTAGGGACAAACCACTCCATGGACAATATCTGAAAAAAATGGACAAGGTGCAGATTAATACAGATCAATCAATTATGTGGCTTAAAAGGGGAAGAATGAAATGCCGCTTTTGCCACGAACAAGTAGAAACTATTGATCATATCGTCTCAGCTTGTCAAATTGTAGCAAACACCAAAAACTTGAAAAGTCATGACAGGATGTGTGGTTACTTTCACAGGCACATCTGTACCGACTTCAAAGTTCCAAACACATGCCCTAAATGGTACGAACACTCACCAAAACCGGTGACATCTGTTGGACTGTGTACGGTATTACACGACCAACAAATTCAAACGGATCTGACGATAGCAGCAAACAAACCGGATATTGTTATCCGGGATTTGGAGAAAAAATTGTGTCTACTTGTTGATGTTGCTGTGCCTCGTGATCGAAACGTCGTAACCAAGGAGGCAGAGAAACGTCTTAAATACAAGAGTTTGGAAATCGAAGTCACCCGAAAGTGGAGAGTAAAAGCACAGGTCGTCCCGATAGTTATCGGAGCTCTGGGATTTGTTCGGCAGAATTCGCGTAAGAACTTGTCTGAACTCCCAGGTAATTCAAAAGACTGGGAAGTGCAAGAAATTGCTTTATTTGCCACAGCTTACATTTTGCGCAAAGTATTGTAGGTTTACCGATAGTCCGTAGATCTACTCCTTAGGTAGCTGGTTGCAACCTGGAGATTTTATATTCAGCCGACTCATAACACCTTTAGTCGAGATGTAGATAATAATAATAATAATAATAATAATAATAATAATAATAATAATAATAATAATAATAAGTGTAGTAATAAGTAATAAGTAAATAAGTAAGTGTAGCAAGACGCATTGCGAACAAGACCATGCAAAACACTAAGAATCACAGAGACACTGAAATTCTAATGCTACTTAACATGAAATTAGAGACACAAAAAATGTTAAAGAAATCGTGGAGAGACAAACCACTCCACGGACAATACCTAAAAAGAATGGACAAGGTGCAGATCAATAAAGATCAATCATTTATGTGGCTTAAAAGGGGGAAAATGAAGCCAGAATCGGAAGCTCTTATAATAGCTGCCCAAGATCAGGCCTTGAGAACACGACATTATGATAAAGCGGTTCTCAAAATTTCCCAAGATGATAAATGCCGCATTTGCCTAGAGCAAGTAGAAACCATTGATCATATTGTCTCAGCTTGTCCAATCCTAGCAAAAACCGAATACTTGAAAAGACATGACAGGGTGTGTAGCTACCTCCACTGGCAGATCTGTACCGCCCTCGACGTTCCAAACACATGCGCCAAGTGGTACGAACACTCACCGAAACCGGTGACATCTGTTGGACTGTGTACGGTATTGAACCACCAACAAATTCAAACTGATCGCACGATAGCGGCAAACAAACCGGATATAGTCATCCGGGATTTGGAGAACAAATCGTGTTTACTTGTCGATGTTGCTGTACCTTGCGATCAAAACGTCGTTACCAAGGAGGCAGAAAAACGTCTTAAATACAAGAGTTTGGAAATCGAGATCTGCCGAATGTGGGGCGTAAAATCACAGGTCGTCCCGATAGTTATCGGAGCTCTGGGATTTGTTCCGCAAAATTTGTGTAAGAACTTGTCTAAACTCCCCGGTAATTCAAAAGGACTGGGAAGTGCAAGAAATAGCTTTATTTGGAACAGCCCACATTTTGCGCAAAATATTGTAGAGGCACCGACCGTTCCTAGATATACTCCTTAGGTAGCTGGCTGCAACCTGGAGTAGATTTTATATTTAACCGACACATAACATCTTGAGTAATGATACAGAGGAATAATAATAATAATAATAATAATAATAATAATAATAATAATAATTCACAGCGAGGACGAAGTTGCTCACGTCCATGGTCTGCCACACGTAACCCCTGGGTAATGCTAATTGAGCACCAGCGATTCGCCACCTACGCGCCTGACCATTGTAAGCCAGGGGATCCCCACAAGCTGAGGGAAAAACTGCACTGTACTGCTCTACACTAGTCAGCGCGTCACTAAGTGGCTAACATGCAAAGGGTGGGCGTCGGAAACAAACAAACAATATTCATATTTCTATAAAAAGTATTGAAGCCGACGTTTTTTTAAACGTTGCAGGGCAGTATAGTATTGGGGGGGGCCTATTCTTACTTTCACTCCCCCCCCAAGTCGATGCTGAAATATAAAGAAAAATCCTCAATTTACATTGAATTTTGTAGTTTTAAAAAATAACTTTTGTAAGTATTTCTTAGTAGTTCAAATGTAACATTATTCAATGTTGAAAACTTCATGCACATGAGTGGATTTAAATTATGCAAAATAGTAATTAAATACTCAAATTTAATAAAAATATTTAAATATTTATCATTCCATATTGAAAATTTATCAGCAACATTCCATATTATAACTAGTATCCAATGATGCGCGACACGACTGCGTCAATTTTTTGCGTGTAGTTTAATAATACATCACTTTCTTGTGCGGTATTTATTTATTTTTGAAAAATTTGATCTAAATTATCTTTTTTAACAATCGGGGGACCTTGAATATTGGGGGCCTTGGGCACGGGCCCTTCGGGCCCTTGCCTTAACACGTCACTGTAGTGTTGTTTAGTGCTCCACGGTTTTACGTTTTCGATGTTTTGCTCTGGGATGTTAAAACTCCCTTTGATGAAATTGATAAAATGATCTAAATTATTATAAAAATGTATTGTACTAAACAGTACTGTTTGTTATAACTTCTGAAATGCATCTCTGGTGTTTAAGTATGTATTTAGGATTTCTGATTGTTATAAGGTACAATAACTGTTATTGACATGTAAATTAATAATGGTCGCTAATGATCTTGTTGTTTATAAAACGACCTAAAATAAATTATTTTAAAAATTCCCACTAACACAAATTTGTAAAAGTTAAAAGATGAAATATTTGTTATAATTGTTAAATATGGAATCCGTTTGCTGCGTAATTTCTAGAATGCAGAAAATCAGAACAGAGATCACGGAACGAATGCAGCGAACGGAATCTGTTGGGGACAGACCAGGAAGTAAAACGCTGCAATGGTATGGCCATCTGAGAAGGATGTCAGATTCAGTATGGCCTAAGAATGTCCTCGATAGGTCTCCTCCAGGAAGAAGGAGAAGAGGAAGGCCTCGTAAAACCTGGAATTCAGGAACAATTAAAGCCACGCGTGAAAGAAGAGTGGACGACGGCCTACGGGCGGGTGGAGAGGCTGGAACCGCAAAATAAGAGGGAACCGCTGGCAAGTGGAAACGCCGATAAAGGAAACTAGTGGTGCTACAGAATGGCACAGACTTTCCCGCATTAGCGTTCTATTTCCTTTCGTCTCGGCTAGCTCTTTGTTCTTGCCGGATACTCATGCCAGCTGCCACCTACCGCCGCCCAAAGCACATTTTTTTTTTATTTTCTTAATTTTTCGGTTTTCAAATAGTAGAACGGAAATATTATTTTAAGAATATTAAAGAACAGTAAAGCCTAGTCATAAATGGCAATTTTCTTTGAATGACTTGGAGCCGCGTTTAAGAAAATGGTGTTTATGCGCTACTGTAAATTCGAAGTTTGAAGCTTTTTCACAGAACATTTTTGAGTTTTCGAAAAAATTCATTTGAAGTTATTTAAGCAACGAGCCACCAAAGGATATCTGATAATTAATTTTGGGGCTAGCCAACAACACCGATGGCCAGAATAAACAGATCCGTAACCCCATGGGCGAAAATAATAATGAAACGGATAGTTGATACTCGAGTAAAACCGCAAGGGGGGATCGCGGCTGTGTAAGCTGTCGCGATTTCTGGTGGAGAGTTGTAGCCGACCACTCGGACCAAAAGTTTCACGATTCAACTCACATCGTTACCTTCAATATAGTGGCAGTGAGAAAGCGTATGCTAAAACCCCGTGTTGCCGAGTTTGCCCGCTAACCCATGAGTTGGGTCAATGGCGCCTACACTTAGGCTGGATTGGACCAATGGATGTTCGTATTAACATTCCGAATCCCACATATAGAAGTCCAGACGGGGAACACGGACGTCGGGTAGCCTAGGTTCTGGCGATCCTCACGTCAATAGCTTGAATGTGCCGGCAGTGAGCAGTCGGGAAGGGAACCCTGAGCCGTCCGGACCTTAGTTCGGAAGGGCCCTGATGGGCTCTCGGGTTCGTGGTTGCAATGGCCCGGTATTATGGGCAAAGAGGAGTAACTTGTTCGCAGCGCATGAGAGTAGCGCATTGTCTGGACTCCGGTACTAGCCCGGATAGTTAGGGGCTGTGAGCTGGCAGGGCGGCCCTACCCAGGCACTGATTGGGGAGGTTGCCGCGAGGGCAAACTGCGTTCCCGAGGGATCCGAATGAAAGCCTGTAGGCGTACTTGCGGGTCGGATGGTTAGGATAATAGCGGAAAGCTTAAGTGCCCACCCCGAGGCATTATCTTCCTGGTAGAACAAGTAGATGTGTGGGGTGGTAGCCCACGCAGAGGGGAGACTCGGGTGAAATATCACTCTTAGTCAAGGCATCTTCCAAATCAAAGCACACCTTTAAAGTTCAACGAAAAATAGTACACATTGAATAAAAATACTACACTCAAAATGACACAAGGTTAATGGTGGCTCAGAGGCCAAAAGAGAAAACCCAAGCATGGTTTAAACAAATTAGACGTTACAAACATAGAGTAGATTTTCATGTATAGAATCGGTTGTTTGTGACAGAGACGAAGAGATTCTATCGCAATCTGACTCAAAAATTGAATGACAATGCTGCCCCTCCTTCAAAGATGACGTCGAAACATTTTGATCTGGGAAGAAAAATTATCCTGGAAATACGCATCTTTTCCCCAATCTTAAGTTGATGCTACCGATGTGGATTGTGTAAACAGTGGAACATGTTCACGAATTCTCGGAAGAAGACCTCTTCCAATCAATTAAGAACGTGGGAAACTAGAAATCCCTCGGGATTGGTAAAATCTAGAATTATTGGATTAAGAAATTAATAGTAAAATATTATCAGCGCATTATATATTAGAATAGCATTACATTCTCTTCTCGCAAAGGCTCTTAATAGGAATTAGGAAAACTCAAAGGAACTCCCGGAATGACTCACACGTGGCATCACTCGTTTCCTATCCAAAGCGGGAAGCCAGCTCTTTGGCGAAGAATTACAGGCCATCACTTGTCAGGCATTAATGTACAAAGTTATAACTGCAGCCATAGCTAACAAAATGTAAAAAACACATAGGGAAGGACAATCCGTTGCCAGTTGAACAGAAAGGATATCGGAAAGTTTCCCATAGCTATAGGGAAATATTGCTACTAAATGTTGTCATCTTGAATGATATGACATATGAAACGAAAACGTAAACAAAGCATGGCTTGGATTGAATACCAGAAGGCCATTGGCAATGTACCACATGATTGGATACTGAAGACCCTGAAAATCTGTTGAGTTATTCCTAGACTTATTAAGTTTTGCAAGAGTAGTAAGAAATCGTGGAGTACCAGATTTCTAATTAACATCGGAAAGGAAGTAGTAGAAAAAAGAATTATTTAGATTAAAAGGGAAATTTTCCAAGGAGATTTGCTATCCCCTCTGCCGTTTTGTATTAGTTTGCATCTTGAATGTCACAATGAAAGATAATTCGAGGGAGTACTGTAGAAGAGTGAGCCTTGTCATGCAACATGACAAGTGTTACAAGTTTTGTGCACCTATCGTGATTTTAGAAGGCGAATCACAGACAAATATAATTTTTACACGTTGTTCTTGCTCAAATTTAGATACTTTAGGAAGCCTCTACACAATTTCTACTGCAAGTGCCAACTTCACTACGCGATTAAAATACCGTTCTATGTTTGCTTCTTTTATTTTGAGTAGTTATTCTATCAAATGAAGTACGTTCATCAGGTCAATATTTGTCTCGGTTAAAGACGTAAGAAAAATTGTTGAATTTCCTTTAAACGATGTCAGTCCCCCAAATACGAGTAAAAAGAGATACAGGAATATTACAGTTTTACAACTTGAAACATCAGTCTTCGGTTACACGCTCGGTTTACTTTACGTACGGATATGAATAAAAATAAAAGTTACGGTATAGTTTTCAAAATTATTAACGAAAGTATTACGCGTCATTCATTCTAAAATTCTAGGAATTATTCACCTAGTGATTAACTTATTTTGTGCTTCAAAAGTTATTTTCGTATTACGCATCATGGCGCACGCTATTTACCCTCAAAACGTTTGAGCGTACTTCTACTGAAACTGCAGTAAAAACCTGCCAAGACTCCTCTGCACTTGAGGAAATTCCTCGTGTTGCGCTGTAATTGGAGAGGAAGTGCTGAACTGTCTTTTTAATTCGTACTTTCCGCAGAAACACCTCCATTCTCCTTCTTTCTTTCTTCCCAAGATCTAGGCCACAAAACTATCCACTGATTTTCCCATAGCATTCACAATGTCAGTTCATTCAAAAAACAGCTTATTCTTGCTTTCCTGCGTACTTATGTTGTAAAGAGAAAGTATTGCAACGCTGCGGCGGAAATCGGAGATTTTTCGACAGAAAACTCGTATTCTCAGACGCTGATAACGAAAAGGCGAAACATCTTGTTCGTATATGTAGTAAATTACTTTCTCTAACTCGGTGCGTAGTTAGAATTTATGAATTGTAGATCACTGATTCCGAAAAACATATCGACGGTCAAACTCCTTCTGTCAGTCTGTCGGTCCTTTGGTTCGTCGGTCCTTCGGTTCGTCGGTCTATGGGTCTGTCGGTCCGTGGGCCATCAACGTTAGCGCCTAAACCGTTGAGAAGATATTTTCCCAAATTGATATTCCCCGATCGATCTACGCAAGGGCGACGCCCTGCGAGTTTGAGAGAAATATTTTCATTTTGGGGGGGTACTGTTCACGAAATTTCAATCACATTTTTAACATTTTCTCAAAAACAGCTTCGAATTTTTTGATTAAACGTTTCCCTTCGAGAGGCTTAAAAAAGTTGCAGGTAGAACTTCCGATGAGATCTTTAAATTTTCAAAACTTGCAAACTTTCAAATTTTTTTTTCCGGCGTCTTTCTAGTATTACATCATCGAAAACAGATATGTCGGAATTAAATGTGTTTTTCAGTCAGTTTATCTAAATACGGTAATGTACATTTTTTAGGAAATGGACAATTTCGCGTACTTTTACCTGAAATAAAAGTATTTTTTAAATAATTGAAGCCTTCGAAAGCCAAAATATTTAATTGCCAAAAATGTCTTCTTTCGGGAAATCAATAAAAACTGTATGAATTCGTGAGGCTATACAATCATAAAAAAATTAAAAGTATACTATTAACCGAAGTTTTATTAGATTCAAATCATTTTTCAACATTTTTAGAAATCAAAAAATTCACAAAAATATTTGAAAATCAGACAATTGGAAAGAAACTATGTTTTTACTTGTATCTTGACCAAAGAAACTAAGGCCAGCATTAATTTTAAACGATCTGAGCGTTATAAAGTCTTACATCTGAGAACAACGTTGTGTCATTAAATCTCTTTCATTTCCAGAAACACTGAATATCACTCTTAGTACAGGAAGAGCATGTATTTCCATCATAACAATGTCTTCCAGCCTGATCCCTGATCCACATCCTAAACCAATTTTGTAACTTTTAAGTCAGCTAGGTCGGTAAAACTTCCTTTGTTTTTAATTACAACTGTTGATGTCTTCCCAAGAAATATCCAAGTATTCCCAGAGATTTGCAGTTTCGATGTGTTCAAATTCAGGGATGCTGCTTCATCAACAACTAAGAATTTACGTTCCATTTTGAAAATCTTGAATGGTCTGGATTGTCTTCCATCTTGAATGCAGTACTGACATGATTTAGTATATGAAGGCACTAATGATTTTAATACAAGTAGTTTTACGCAAGTAGTAAGTTGAACTAGTTTTTCTGAAATGACATTACCACTTCTAATTTGATGCAATTTACCACTTACGCCCCTTTTATATATTACAGGCATTTAACGGCCTGTAACACCTAACCTACGTGCAATTGCAGCCCCTCCATATTCACACATCAGTAAAACAAAAATGTTACACCCTCGCAACACAATCAAACCACATAAATACAATGACGAATAGTGGTGGATACAAGGCACATATCTCTTTTAGGAAAGCTTATTCGTTTAACTTTCTGAATTATCAACCATTGCAAACTCTTAAATAATAGAGAAGGAAAGTGTAGTTGTAGTGGTCCTAGTTTATCGTATATATCACGAATGAACTTATCAAAATATGCAGTAGAGCGTCAAAACTCTTAACTAAATAGATCCGTAGGTTGTTCAAATTTTCAAAATATTCAAGATTTTTGGAAAAACGTGTTTTAAGGGTAACCATCTGTACGGGGAAAAACCAAAATACCAGCTCCAATGAAATATCAAATTTATACACATAATAGGAATCGTACATTAGGAACACTTATTGTTGGGAATTCTGTTCACAGTATTGCATCAGGGATAACAGCGACAAAAGCATTTTTACAACTTCTTTTTTTTTATCTGAGGGGTAAAATTGACTGTTCCAATTTATTGTGTTACCAGTTAAATGCCTACTACCAGTTACTAACGCTTAAGTTTCTCTCCTTGTTTCTAAATAGTTTGTAGGGGAGCATACGAGAATTATCCAGTCTATGTGTGTAAGAAACGAATCTGTCCTGATGCCGACTCAAACACCAAACTTCATGACGGTAAAGAGGGCGCTCAGAGAAGTGGACAGCTAGAGTAACTTGCGCGAGGCCCCAACTTAGTTGGGACGCCGAAACGTTTTTAAATTCAAACCAAATAAAAATGTATCTACTTACAATTTGAATTAATAGCTGCATTTTATTTGCGTTGCATGGAGGAATGTATACAGAGTAGTGTACATCATGGAATTGTATATAATATAGTTTTCTCTGAGCACCCCTGCCCAAAATAGCAGAGAAAACGGATTATAATACTACTCATTTTTAATTCAAAATTAGCCATACTTTAAAACTATCAGATGGTTATCTCAACTTTTTTGTTATTTTTGGAAGTTCCTATATTATCAAAATATATGTCACGTTATATGTCTTTGCTTCAAAAAATGCTTTACTGAAGATTAGTTGTTCATAATTAAAACAAAAGGTTACGTTTTGCAATTATTCCCTAACCTCGAGGAACAGGACGAATGCCTCGAATCTTCAAAACGTCGTTGATTTACTATTCAATGTAACATAAATATACTAGTATTATTTTCAATTTTTTCTTAGAGAAAATACTATTTTAACAAAATAAAAACTTTTATACTTTATATTTGTTTCAGAGAAAATATCGTTAAAAAGAAGCAAGTTTTTTTTCTTACAAATATGGAGATCCCGTGATCCTGTTATTTCTGAAGGGTTCGAGGTTCCGCAGCCTGTGATCGGAACATGCCGCAGGGTGGCGGAGTGAGGTAGCGAGTCTGAGGACAAGGACGTAGTGTGCGGAGTCGCCTGCAGGGGCGTCACAGCTAAACCACCGCACAGCGTCGCTCCCGCCGGCAGCTAGATAGCGCAGCTCGCACTCCCAGTACAGCTAGCGGCAAATGCAATTTACTTGCGCATTGTACCTTCGATAATGTTTCAATACTTTAATTCAAAGAGCTGAAAGCGAAGGAGGCTCCTGGCCGGCCTGCCTGCGCAGAGACTTGGGTCAGGTGCACACGCTAAAGCTGTTGTTTGGAAACCGCCTGAGGCATACATGTATTCTGATGTGTTCTTTTATGTATAGTCCCTCATTGTTCCTTCTCTCATCTCTGCACTTTCCTCGGTAACTTCGGGCGTCTACTTCAATGGGTTGGTTGGTTAGTTGGTTGATTAATTGACTGATTAGCGATTCGGGGCGCGTGAACGGCAACGGTCATTAGACCCATAAGTGTAGTGCAGGATTTTATCGCGAGAGGTGGCGGTGTTCTTCCACGCTGGATGGCGAGATCCGGCGCAGACCACACGTCGACTTGCTGGGAGTTTCCCCAACCAGGTATCTCCAATCAAAGGGACACCGTCCCAGTTGGGACAAGTTCTAAGCTGCCGTCTGCTCTCCCGACATATGTGGTTATGTAGTTCTTGTGAGTCTGAGTGTAAGTAAGGGCTGAGGATAGGACAAGGCAAAGGAAGGAGAGATCGCCCGCGGTCCGTGGCCCGTTTGATAGGGTACTGTTTCGGCATTCGCCTGGTGTTCAGCGGCAAAACGACGCAAAACTACCGATCAAAGCAGCCAAACACATGTATTCTCCTCCAGACAGCGCCAGAATTCGACCTATGGTCCGATTAAAATAAATTGGTGATTGAGAGTTGCGAATGGAAGGGAGCGACGTTGACAGGTTGCGTACCACTGAGCACGTGTTCCCGGGACACGAAAATCAACACTTAAAATAAATACTTATTAAAGTAACAAAATCATACACTCATATTGCATGAAGCTCCAGCTTCAGAAGCACAACTGTCAATCACCAACTTAGTTTAATCGGACGATAGCTACTGTCGAAAATCCTGCCACTGTTGTGACTCCAACCCTAGGTCCTCCGGGTCAGAGGCACTGCATTGACATCAGTTGATACTCAGAGCCACCTTTGCCGGTGAATAATTGGACAATGGTGCTGCGAAAGTACCACAAAAAATGCTTTAGACGGTGCCATAACGGCAACGCAATTCTCAACCTCAGCGCCAAAGGGAGAAAAAAAATGTTCAAACGTTAAATATAGATGGATACTAAAATGAAGTGCTATTAATGAAGAAGGGCTTTCTATGCACATATCAAAACAATGAGTTGAGTTATACGTTAAGAAATGGTTACATTTTTATTCACTTTAAGTACGTTCTCATCAACTTGTCACGTAAAAGAAATGCTAATTAGAAACAAAACCAATTTCTATAAATTCTGATTTTTACGGTCACTTATGGGAAATTCCAGAATTTATCAATAAGCTCTTGAAATTCAAATAAATAATTGTGTATACGTCACAGATGTGCCAAATCATGCATATGTCACACTTTAGATAGGAATCGAACGTGGGAAAGCAACGCAATTCCTAACAGTTGAGTTGAAGGCAAGAAGAATATGTTTATAGAGATCTCCTAATGGAATCCATACACGCTAAGGGTACGTTCAAGATTTATCCGCTAGGGCAAACGTGAAGACTTTTCTTTTTGTTATGCTCACACTACGTTTAAAAAATGTCTTCTCCAGTCGCCGAAGAATTAATTGGCTTACAGTACACGTCCTCTTTAGTGTGATTCATAGGGGATTCATATACACTTGCGCGAGAGAGTATCTGAAAAAACATTTTAAAAAAACATCCTTATTCACGAAGTGGAATAACCCGATAACCAAGGTGTGGAATAACCCGATAACCAAGGTGTGGTTTAAAGAAAGAGAAGCGATGAAGAAGTAATCCTATGTACTGTACAGGCATTTTGAACACCATTTCATCAGGATTAATTCTAACTATTAATGAAAATACAGTTCTTAGCTATTCAATCATGACATTTCACACTTTTGAAGAATTGTCAACTGTGCGAACTGTCCTGATCTGTCCTGAGGACTGTCCTGATCAACATTAAAAATAAGAATCTTGTAAATACAGTCTGAGTATGAAAAATAATGAATGTTCCCCCTTCATGATATTAAGGTGAGCAACAATATTCAGCTTATAGAATACATCTCATTAGTAAATCTGAATAGAAAAAAACGAGGGGATGCCTAGGATATCAAATCTTTTCCTCGTCTTAATCTTGTGAAATGCACGATTTGGTTACTACAGTGATTTGGAAGTATACCATGAATCAAATTAGAATGTTATTTGAAAGATCCCACAGATGACAGTAAAATAGTGTAATTCATTTCACGCGATAAAATGATTCATTTCACGCGGTTTATGATATTACGATAAATTATATATTCACCGTTTTGGCCTTTGAGATTCTCATGAAAACTGTTGTTTTATAATTTTCCAAATTCATGGCAGTCTCATATCACGCTATCAAACATTTCGGGAGACAGTCGGGAGCTCAGAGCTATTGCCGGCTGTTGCAATGCCTGGCTGGGGGAAGATTTAAAAAAATATATTTCTACCTGTTCAATTTTTACAATTTTTAAGAGTTTCAATAAAAGATATATTTAATATTTTTTGGCAAGAAGCCAGCGATTTACATATTAGCTATGGTATTTTTACCTAAAATTGAATAACTATGATTTTAAATTAATATCTGAAGATAGATTTCCTCTGGAAGAGTAAGTCGGTGACGGATCTCTCCGTCCAGCTGAGGAGAAAACCCGCCATATTTGCGAGAAAACATCCACTAAACTAACGGGACAACTAACCTTAGCAGTTGTCGTGGTCGAAATATTTTTTTTCATTTAATACGTAATTATTACACATTTTATACAATTGCAATACTTTTAACTATGTGGCTAGGCCGAAATCCTTAAGCCATTACGATGCCTACCGCATTCTAACCATTTCGAATTCTGGCATTCACCCCGAATGTTCTCTTCATCGCATTAAAGTAGCGGAAAAGTCGGAAATATCAACAAATCAACAGTAACAAGGTCCAGAGGGTGGGAATGGACAAAGATTGGACAGATGCTTCACTTCGCTTGTTCTTTTTTTCCCATAATTATTCCTTGCAACCCATCCTTGGAATTTACGAATTTATTTATATTTCTTCTCACGAGTTGTTAAAGTATTGTTCAGTTTTACAAAATAATAATCTCATTTTCGTATTTGCAATTAAACTGTTGTAATTCCATCATACTAAACATTTCAAAACAGAACTACGCATTTCGAACGCACTCAATGTATTGTAACTGTTTCTAATCAATAAAGACGAATCAGAATACCACACAGATTGCTCCCAATAAATCTGTTCAAGTGTTTACCGTGAAGGAGCGTCAGTCATTTCTTGAATGCCGCAAATGGGCGTGGCGTTTGAACAAATCAAAGACAACAAACTCTAATCTTCGTGCGTCACTTTTCGGCCCAGTGGACTCCTTAAAAAGATCGGTATCTCCTTATCGGCCGCCGCCCTCCACGCCTCCGTGGAGTGGGAGGCGAAAGTGGAACCGTTCGAAAGCGACGCCTGATCAGGGCGCTTCTCCAAACGCTTTCGTTTGGTCTCGATCTCTGTGAGTGGCCGCCATCAGAAGCGATAGCCGCAAGGCTATGAATCCCCAAGGAAAGGTATTGAGGACGTCCTGTAGAGGTGACGGATCACCTTCAAGAACGACGACCGTAGAATCTACAATTCATATTGTATCTCTGCTTGTTTACGCCATTTTTCCCCGCTCGCTGACCTATTCATGGAGATTCCTACACTCAATAAGAGGTAGACCTAACTACACCTGTATATTGCGTTTGCTGCCATTTATTGATAATAAATAGCTTTCAAATACTCTGATGAGCATTCTCCTATGCATTTAGGGTAAGACGCGCTATTCAAAATTATACACCGAACGAAATGAGTGTGAATACCAAGTATGTTTCTTCATTATTGCTAATACACACTAATGTATATTATAGTATAATGTGTCTAATATTACCAGAATATGAAAGAATTTGATTAAAATAAACATGTTAAACTTTTTAATAGACTCAATTTCTTTTGTTATTTATATTAAAAAATATTTTAAACTATTAACGTAAACATAAAAGCTGGAACTTTATATAAAGTACAATTGTTTTGCTTCGAAATCAAATAAGAATATTTCTTCTATGTTTATTGGTTTAGAAGATATGGCCCTTCAAATAAACCCCAAAAACTTACGACCTGTGGTAGAACAAAGTTTGACAGAAAATGAATCGTAATAATTATTGTACTAACTATTTCTGTTTACAATAACTTACAAAAGTGTAGTGTACATCAATAGTGGTCGCTAATGACCTCACGTGTTTTTAAAAAGACTTAAAATAAATAATTAAGAAAAGGTGGGAGACACTACGAGCTGAATGTGGACGGGCATGCGTATTGGCATTTCCGGAACCAACACTGCGCACGCGCGCTTATACTAACATACTCAAATCGTTTTCAAATTGAAGTGTGGAAATCGGATCGTACCGATTTTTATGACTTTGATGTTCTAGAATAGAGATAAAAACATACTAGTTTTTCCTTTTACCGGAGAAAAACGTTTTGAAGCGCGGTGCTCCGTCTACAAACTTGAGGGATTTAAAAGTACATTTTTGTTTCACGTAGGAAAAATGTGGTATTTTCAAAGAAAGGAAATTACAAAATTTACGAGAAATTTTGCGGGTAAAAATATTAAGAGGCGGTTTCTTTTCAATGGACGTCTTCCTCGTCAATTGTTATCACAGTAATGTGATCTCTCCCATTAAATAAGAACGTGCTTTTTGTTTCTCCCTAAAACGCGTCAGGGGTATACCTACAAATTAAAGGAAAAGGTTTGAAGTGAGACACCTGTTCCCGGTTCTTGAGGCACAAAGCTGTTATTTGCACTTAAAAGAGAAGGAAACCTTTCATCAAATCACTGATATACCACCTGTGGGATCGCTGGGGCCATTGAAAGATGATTTATGGGTAGGTACTTTCCGTGTCATTGAATGAGGCGGTACTCGCCAGGCCAGCGCGTGCAATCAAAGAAACTGTGTCCTGATGATGATAACAGGCTATTCTTAAAAAAAAAGCCGCCTGAATGTTCAAAAAGCATAGGACGAGACACGGTG
>JAHLJT010002406.1:187593452-187703822 GCA_031308135.1 Acheta domesticus
GGCTGGTGTGGCGGAGGGTGGGGAGGAGGGGAGGGGGCAAGGGCGCGGACTCCTCGCGTGTCAGCGACTCCCGCCTCCCTTCGCCGCGAGGGGCGCTAGCGTCGGAGCTGATAGCCCCACCCTCTGCCAACGCCCTCCGCCCACGCCTAGTCTCTCCCGAAGGAGAAAGAACATCCACCACTCTTTAGCATAGGTCTGCGATTGAAAGTTGGCAGATGCGGACTTTACGATCATTGGATCCTGTAAGCACAACTTCGAAAAGCATTACGCATCAAATTTTAACATTTTAATGTCCGAGATGCATGAAATCTCTCTTGATTTACACAACAGACATTGCTGAACACAAATATTGCAATGAGAATAATCGTTTCGCTCTGGTTGAATGTGTACTCTGAACAATGTACTTTCTGAGTATTTGTTTTTTTCATTTCTCATAGACTTGCTGATATAGGGGATGGACGAGTTGGCTAAAAGCAAGTTACTGACTCAGCGCTTCGGTCCGAAGGAAATCATGGCTCGTGTCTTACGTTGGGCACAGTCCCTTGTCTCTCGTGTGTGTGTGTGTTGTCACGAAGGCCTCATGTGCTGCTGACCCCCAGATCAGAGGAGCCCGCAAGTGTGTTGGTTTATAGTGTGTGGTCGAATACGCCTCTCCTCGGGACGTAAAGAATAACCAGCTGTCGGCGGGATCAAAGTCCCAACAAGGAGGAGATCGTACATGGCTAAGGGGAAGTGATATTCTACAAGATATCCTAAGAAACAATCGACAGATGTAGAATGAGAATAAACAGGCGACTTTTACCGTTATTTTCCTGTTCTGGAGATAAAGTTGAACTAAAAACTCATTAATTTGTAGCTGACCAGTAAATATGATACTTACCTTTCACTGTCTGAACTGTAACTTCGTAACACGCAATAGAGAAGAAGAAGAAGAGGAGAAAGAAGCAGAAAGAAGAAAAAATGATAACAAAAGAAGGAAGGAAAGAAATGAGAAAATTGAGAAGGGGCAAGAGAAAATGGAGAAGTGAGAGGAGAATGGCGATAAAGAAAGAAAGAGAAGAAAAAATGACAAGAAGTAAAGAGTAGGAGTAGAAGAAAAGGTACGGTGAAAAAGAAGGTGTTGGTCATATCGGTTTACAATACGACTAATATCACATTCAAATTTTTCAATGTCCTTCCAAAGAAAATAATGGTTGCACACGAGCATTAAAAAGGTGTCGTTGTGGTTGCACACAAAAATTGTATCATGTGCGTCAGTGGAAACAATTCTTAAATCTGTGACGTCAACTTCATTTTACACTTTTTTAAGAACATGATTTTCCAATCGTCGAATCTACAAGTTCTTCATAACCGAAAAAGATATCGAGATTCGGAAACTTTATTCATGAAGCTTTTTTTCGTCATTCGTATCTCGATATTTTAGAAAGACTCAATTCCTTTGATTTACTATATTACGCTGAAAAAAAGTTTGGTACTTCTTGTTTCAATGCAAAGAAAATTAACTTTGCATAACTTTTGCATTTGAGCATCAGAATGACACATTATTGTAGTGTAATGTGGAATTTGTTAATTTCATCTCCTTTTTTCCAAATCCTAAGTTATCCTTTTCCTAAACAGTCGACATTTGGAAAGAATAATATTAGTATAACTCGACCAAGTGAAGAATGAAGGATGCGATTGCGGCACGTCGTGGAACTAACAGTGTAAACACGGGTCTGTACAGTCAGTTTCGCGAACAAAAGTCGCCAGGAGCGCCAAGCGAATTTAGAGACTGCTTCTACAGAATCACCATGGCCTCCTTCATAGATATTGTGAATCAGCTGATAAATATAACTTATGAGACACATCAAACACGATTCGCACTGACTGTTTTATTTTTGTCCCTTTAAGTTGCTTTTTTTTACTTTCATCGTTCTAGTACAAGAATGTAATAAAAAGTTCTATTTATATTGAATTTTTAATACTTATTCATTGAATTTAAACATTTTATATTCTTCTTCAAAAGTAAAGCATTTGTAAATGCTCTAACAACTTTATTTCGACAACATTTTTTAATCCAGCTGAAGACGTGGTTTATGAGTATTTAAAATGATTCTCAAGAAATTCAGAGAGTGTTGATGCGACTAGGCGTCAACTCTCCATAGCAGCCTTTGTTGGTGTTTAGCAGTGGTCAACGATCTGAGACCTTGCCAGCAGCACGTTGAAGCGTTTGCCAAGAAAGACACTGGCACCTTGTTGGTCGAGTGTAAACACGGACAGCCGACTCGCATCTCCGAATACTAATCCAACAACACTGTCCGTAAAAAGCAGAGGCGTGGCAGGTAATTTTTATCGGGGAAAGCTAACAAAACTTGCTAGCTTTCCGGCATCACCTGCGTAACTAGACATTGTGTTTGTAATGGCCACTTCAAAAACCATTTAAATATCCATATGGCTACAAGTTTAGGTTTTACTTTTACGGATTTCGTTATTTGTGAATAAGTAAGTTGGGTTTAAAAAAATTCTTCCTGTAAGTCGGTCATCGCGTCTTTGATAATTCAGATCCGTCATTGTTTCATTTCATCCAAAATTCTTTCATAAACCGCATTTCTATCCTATGTGTCTTATGGTTTCGTTAGAAAAACCCTTTCTTAGGATTCGAGTATAACGCTTAGCAAGGAATGAAAGTTCAGTGACACAGCACATAGTAAATAATGTACTGAGTGCATACAACACAACAGACATACAGTGAAATACCGAAAGGCGACTGATAGAGGAACGCAAAGGTGTAACAATGATATACAAGTAAAGGAATATATTTATTTTATACACAAAGTTACTTGACTACGAAAATGAAATTGCAAAACATATATAACGTCATAAGAATACAAGTTGAAGTTTGGGTACGAGACCCCACATCTATATACATATAAAACAAAGTCGGGATAGTACATTTATAACTCAAGAACAGCTGGAACAATTTTAATTATCTCTGTTTTGTTGGATTCATCTCCACCCCGAACAGCAGAATATCTATTAAAGTATCGACAAAATGGAGCTCTCAAATGCTACCCGCTACACTAGGATTTTTGAATCTATATTGTTAAATAACTTTTAAACGAAACGTTCTACGGGATTAAAAACTAAAATTTGAGACCGAAGGCCATTCTACAACATTACGTTTACTATTACGTTTTTGCTGGCCGGCGCTTTTCAATATTACCCCTGCTCAAAGACGTGCAGAATCTGCAACTAAATGTGAACTAGAGGAACAAAGAGAGGCAGAGGCAGAGACAGACAGAGAGAGACACACACACAGACAGTCAGACTGAGACAGGGACAGAGAGAGAGGGAGTGGTGGGGATGAGAGACGGAGAGAGATGGAGAGAGACGGTGAAAGAGACGGTGAGAGAGACGGTGAGGGAGACGGTGAGAGAGACGGTGAGAGAGACAGTGAGAGAGACGGAGAGAGAGACGGAGAGAGAGGCGGGATGAGAGACGAAGATAGACGGAGAGGGAAGGAGAAAGAGGGAGATAAAGGGTCGTTCTGCCGTCTGGCGGGCTCCGCTAGCATTGGTTATAAAAAAGAAAATGAGCAATAAAGTAAGCGCGTGCTTTTTATTGCTCCGTCAGCCTTCGGTGGCGATGACGCCGCCATTAGTGCGAGGGGCTTAGGACCAAAGCGACCTCCGACCCCGGACGCCTTCCCGGCTGCGTCTCCTCCTCCGCGGCTTTCTTCGCTTCCTAGAGCCGCGTTCTAGGTCATAAGCGGCTTTCCAAGAGGACGCGCGCGCGCTCTCGCCTAGCGCCGACTAGTAATGTCCTCTGCGCACGACGTCCACGCCGGGCAGCGGCCGTCGCTTCGAACGTTTTGCGAGGAACAAAACCTCGTTACGAACCGAAACACCGAGTCATCTTCTTTGAGTGAAAGAATAAATATTGAGTGGAAGAAGCGGTTTCTGTATATTTTATTTGCGAGGTTGGTCATGGCGTTTGGTTCAAACAATGGAATCCACTACAGTTAAACTGTGCTTGTGTACGTTTCCTTTCGTAACGATCGAGTCGTTATCCTGTGTGCATGACAAATGAAAATATATACTGTCCTATCATTTGCTGCGTAGTGATTAGTGTTGAGGTAATTAATTGGATATTACGCTGTCTTCTCCATAAACTTGTGGGCCATGTGCTACATGTGACCTATGAAATGATTTGTGTTCTGAATGCTTGTAGGAGAGTGGGACATTCCCTAAATTTCCATGAAGCAGCGAGCAGTTATTTTATAGTAATAAATTCAAGTACTCTAACTAGTGAGTGCTAGTATTAAGAGTTACGACAAATACGACGAAAAATTACATAGACATCAAATGGCAAATTATTTTGCATTATCTGATCAGTAGGGCCAGATGTTACCAAAGAGCCAATTAAAATTAGTCACTCTCGATTGTTTAAGGAAATGCGTATAATAGTAAATATAACCTTCTAGTCAGTGAATGAAGATCTTGAGTAGAACAGTAAACATGATTCAAAATTATATAAGCAAGAATGAGGGGTAAAGATCAAAAGCAAATTCGTTTGTGATTGAATAAAACATCTAAAATATATGATCAAGCTTAGGGACTGGATGATGTGAAGGTGGTTCACCCGCTTAAATGTAATGTGAGTGGATACTAGGCACAGGCAGCAGGAGAGAGAGAGGGAGCGAATTCGAGGGAGTTAGGGAGGGAATTCGAGATTATTAGTTATGGGTTAGAGGGTTAGAGGGCGAGTAAGAGAGGATTGGAGTGCAAGTGCAAGAATGTTATAACGAGAGAGATACGGAGAGAGCAATTAGATATAATGGTTAGTTACAAGGGAAAACTTTGCAAGAGAATGGCAGATGATCATTGGAAGTGGAGAAGGTTAGTTGAGGCAAGTAGCTAGAGGCAAGGAAGAAACGGAGTTGAAGTATTGGCAACACGTGCAAGTATAAAAATATCTGTAACATTGCAACCAAAGCTTTGCAGGCTGATAGATGCTAGGTTTAAGCGTTGACGGAGACTGGGGTTTTGCCAAGTTGGTAGATCGAAACCTACCAGCGTCCGGTAGAGATTAGGTTGAGGCCGGGTGCTTTAAGATCAGTCATTTCTGTAATATCCTCTGATCAGTTTCATGCAGATGTCAGAGTAGTATGCTAAACTAGGTCTGCTCAAAAGCAAGAATCGCGTCCTAATTGATCGCAGCTACCTCCGTGCCACTCTCATTTCACTAGACTAGAGCGGCGCGGCCGAGCGCCTTTCCTCCGCGCCGGGAGGGCTAACTCGGCAAGCAGCGGGCCACGCCGCGCCGGTGTCCCGCAGATTCCGCCAAACGGCACTCGCACTTCAGCCCTGAATGATGAGACTCGCTCTTCGTCACCCTCCATTCCACTCCATCCAGCCCCATTCTTACGGACGGGACATTGGCTCATGTGTCATTGATCTACAAAATCCCCGATAAACGATCCGCTGTCTGTAGCTCAGAGCCGGCATTGTCAGTCTCAGCCTCTGGAGCGACTCTGTCAGGGAATCATTGAGTCCCACCGGAGTCGGATTTTCCATTGATTGATTGTCAGTGATTCCGGACACGTTATATAGTGAGGTCATTAGTCGAGGTCTCTGGACAGAGGAGAGGCTGAAATCATAAGTCCCGTAAATGTAGTGCGTGTTGTCCTTGGAGGTGGCTGTAATCTTCCCTACTGGAGGCCGTGATCCGGCTCCAACCTACCGATGGCTAGCGGGGTTTTCCCCATCCAGGTGTCTCCCTCCAGCGGGGCACCGCCCCAACCGAGACAAGCTCTAAGCTCTCGACTGGTCTTCCGGCATGTATGGTAGTGTAGTGCATGTTAGTGTGAGTGTGTGTAAGGGGTGAGGATAGGACAAGGACGAGGAAGGAAAGATCGCGCGCGGTCCTTTTCTTAGGGTACGGCTCCGGCATTCGCCTGATCGAAAGAAACCACGGAAAACTACCAATAAGATTAGCCTGCCGCTAGAATTTTCCTCCAGATAGCGACTGAATTTGACCTAGCTGATAAAGTAGTGTCGAAAATTCTACCGCCGTCGGGACTCAAACCTACGACCTCCCGGTCAGAGGCACTTTTGCGCGGGTTTGTCTGTTGTTTCGTACCATTTCGTAGGAACAAGGACTGAATTTTGTTTGTAAAATTGTTTATATAGAGTGTATTGTATTTCATCACGGCAGAAAAGGTTTTGAGGATATGGTGAACAAAGAAGTACAAGAAATAAGTGAAATTAGCAGCGATTTGAATTACTTTAGGCGGTAGTGATAATTGTGAATCAGTTTTGCATGAATGACGAGATTTACAGAAATTTATTGAAAGTAGTGTGTTTCATGCATTTTATTTAGTAGTTTTTTTCTTGAATACAGTTCCTTTTCTTGCTAAAACAAAAAAAAACATTTTAACATATATGTATTTGTTTTCCTTTAAAATATTAAAATTCAATGATATTCAGTATAAGTACTCACTCTTTCGAAAAATCCAGTCCACTGGTGACCCACATGTAAAGTGTTGAGCCACAAGGGTGATTCAAATGTGAATCACTGACGCTTAATTTTCTTTTTAAAACTAGTTTTAAGTACATCTGAAAATAATTTCACCAATAAAGAAAAAAAATGGTGTAGCCCACAAAGGCAACATTTTTCTTTAGCTTATAACCTCAGATATTATCCAGCCAATGGGGTAAAATAATAGAATGTAAGGCATCTGACAACTAAAACAGGAAGAATACCGAATTTAAACTAATAATTTTCAAAGAATTTGAAAGATTCGAATATCTAAGAAAAATGTTCAATAAAAAATGTTTCATTTACCTGTAGCGAATATCATGAACATATTATACTGTGGAATTGGACTTTTAATGATGCAGCGATGTATATCACCTGACTTTCACACACGGCATCACTCGTTAAATTGAAGATACGATGGAATTGTCTATTACTGAGTTAGTAAGGTACTAAGAACAGGGTCTATTAAAAGAAGATAAAGTTAGATTTATGGCTACTAGTCAGTTAAGGTACATTTTAATAGCGAGAGGCTGAAAGTCAATTACAACGCAATAGATCGAGTGACGTAGTCCTCGTGCGAGTAAAATTTATTTTAATACATACGCGCCATACTGTCTAATATTTTCCAGTATTCTAGAATATTTTATCGGCGTGTACGTATTAAAAATTTACGGTTTTGACTAGTTATATTTGTAAATTTTAATTTTTAACTTCTTTATTATGAGGAAAATAAACTGGGAAGCAAAGTAAGTAGTCGTAAGCTTAACCATTATTCATAGTATACATTATGACACAAATTAATAATTCAATAACACATTTTCAGCATTTATACATTGATAAATTAATTCATAAAACTGGATTAAATGGAAACTTTCCAACTCTGTTTTCCACTTTGTTCAGAGAAACCTCTTCCAATGGGTTTTTAAGTGCTTCAACCAGCACATTATTTATGACGCGCCGGCATTCGAACTTAGGACCTTAGAATTGGAACGTCATTTAAATTGCCTTCTACAGACCGTAAAAATCGCCGATGTTTGCCACAGCATTCAATACTTTTCTCTTACCACGTACGTAGTATGGCGCGAAAGTAAAATTAGTGATTAGTGATTTAGAACGGCGTAAACTTTCTTGAAATAATGCAGACTAGGATAACAAAATAATCTCTTCTGACTAGGATAACTTTTCTATTTTAACTCATCTGCTATGAATCGGCGCCTAAACTGTTTTTCACATTTTCTCAATTTTACTATATATACCTTCATAGTAGAACTGAAATATCACGTTTAAGAATTTTATAGAAGAGTAAAGTCTGGTTATAAATACTAATTTTCATCGAAAAAATTGGAACCATTTTCGCGAAACTCTCATTTGAGCGTTTTCGAAAAAGCGCAATATTGGTTTCAGTTTCACAGAAAACTTTGTAGTTTTCTAGAAACTACATAAGAAGACATTATGCATTTGTACTCACAAATAGAAGTTTAAAGAACGTCCTTAATGTAAGTATTAACGTGTGAGCGATTTTGGGTTAATGTAATTATTAACGAGCTTTTTTTTTTTGGCAAGAATTGGTAAGCAAATATTTGTTCCAGAGTAATAAAAACTATTTGCATAGGTAAATCAAATACAGAATTTGGCTATTATCCTTTCTCATGCTGTTCGTGAAGGAATCCATATTGAAAACGAGTATTAGAATAAGTACAATCCCCAAAGATCTTGGTAGAACGGATGCAGAGAGTGAAGTTGCATGGCTAGAAGCAAAACAAAGAGCTATCCCAGCATTCGCTCAAAGGATCAGGGAAACTGGCGGAAAACCTAATGGAGATTAGGGTCAGGTTGTTAAATATTTCAACAACTTAAAATGAACGTCTAATAGTACAGTGGTCTGACATATCGTTATACTCACTAAAAAAATCACATTTTTCATTTCTTTGTAGAAGAAAAATATTTCTGATAAATGTTTTCAATTTTTCTATATTATGCAAGTACGTATAATATTTGCATAATAAAGAAAAATTGAAAACATTCATCAGAAATATTTTTCTTCTACAAAGAAATGAAAAAAATGTGATTTTTCTTAGTGAGTATAATAATATGGCAGACCACTGTAAGTGATATTAATATCAGCTTCTTGTGACATTGGAATTTGCGCGAAAAGGCACCGTAATAGCTTCGACGGAATTTAAAGAAAATTGAGTGAATCATTTAAAATGTTATGTTGTGACATTAAGCGTGGCGAGGCAATATATTTTGGAACCCGGGGTAGCAAAATTATACGACTGTTTGTTTAAAACATGCTTGTGTCAAAATATTAGTGGATAAGGTACTAATATATTGGCAGTAATTTTCTTTTTCTTGCTGAAATTATCTCTCAGTTGCGTTGTCGTGATTCGCTGAATTTATTACGGCGCTTTAGCTCCTCGACGAAAAACAAAACGCGGCGACGCGACAAACGACTGGCGAACGCCGCCAGACTGCGAGGAGAGTCATGGTCGCCATTAGAAAGTCGCTGCTCTGCCCAGGTGCACTAGGAAGAAAGATCTCCACAGTAAACCCACAATAATACCATTGGACACATTATAAGCTAAGAGTTTTGCGATAATAATACCATTGGACACATTATAAGCTGAGAGTTTTGCGATAATAAAACCATTGGACACATTATAAGCTAAGAGTTTTGCGATAATAATACCATTGGACACATTATAAGCTGAGAGTTTTGCGATAATAAAACCATTGGACACATTATAAGCTAAGATTTTATTCTTACACTAAAGACATGAGAGGAAAGAGATGAACTGTAAAGGGTTTGTGATGCTCTGAAATCAAATATTTAGTATCAATTTGATTGGTGAGTTCCTTGTTGTTCCTTTCCTAGTCACGTAATGTACTCCAAACCTGTAAATTCTGTGGTAGTAGAAAACATTTTAAACCATTCTGCTGCCATTGAGATGATTCTTAATCCGTTTCATCAATGAAGTCATTGAACTATTTTCGTTACACGGCCATCATCGTTGGTTCGTTTTTGAAATTATCTTAAGTGTCTTCTCGCAACAATTTAGGGCTGAATAAGAGTTTTCCCCTCAGAAGAGGAGACATTTTCTGTTAATTACCTCGTATTGTTATTGTGAATCAGCCACCGTGGCCGCTACGGTCCCGTTCGCTTCCCGAAGTCGCAGACGTCGCGTGGGATTTTCTTTCCACTGTTTTTCAATATGGATATTTATTCTTGAGTGAATGTACTAGTTCAGTATTATGTACGTAGTACATCATATGTTGTCGGACTTGCAATTAAACTTGAATTATAATTACAATTACAGCTAATCACTCAGGAATAGGAAGCTCTTAGACCATCTATGGGATTAATTCATCTCTGAGAATATGATGAGGGATGAATCTAATGGATATTTACATTTTATTCTAGTTGGGAGCTGGTAGATGATGGCTAAGTCGTAATGGGTTGCTTAGGTTATTGTGTTAGATTTGGAGAAGTCAGATAGGAGCGCATTATGGTGAATGACGGGGGGTAAATTGAATTGTTTATGGAGTTGAACATTAAGGTGAACCAGAGTGCATGGCTAGTCTGAGGAAATGGCCTTGAATGATATTTTTGTTCCGCTGCAGCACCTGCGAGATCCCGTAGAATCGAGCGCGCATTTTCTTGTCGTGTTGTAGTTCAAACAAGCTCAAAGCTTCCCTTGTAACAATCAGCACGCATACTCTTAGTTTTCAATTTATTTTTAGTTTCAGTTTTAGTTTAGTTTAGGTATCAATTGTATGCAATTATGAAATGAAGAATGCCAGGTCCAGTTTTTTGAGAAAAAAAAGGAGTTTAAATATGACGTATTTCCGGGCTCGGAATTGAAAGCGGCTGCCGCGTCACAGCAAACCCCCCTTGACGTCTGCTAGAGGGGCTGTGGCATTCCGTTGCGTTGCTTTGAGCCCTTTCTCCGCGTTTTGGGTGAAACTGTCGTGGGAGGAAAACAACTTGCCGCACGCTAGAGTACTTTACTTGCCGTATCTTGTGTTTGATGTGTACTATTAATCTAATCTATTTAATTAGAAATGCATTACTGATATAAATTACAATAACGGTTTGCAGTGGCGTAGCAATGAACGCTGAACACAAACCAAACCTCGTGGAAATTAACCCTTAACTGGTGACATGCCTTCAAATTTCTCTTACCGGTGACTTGCGGACTGTGAGACCCAAGAAGTTTTAGGTAGATTATTTTCGGTGTTCCATTTCATGTTGACTCGACAATTTTTTTCAGATCAAGAATATTGTAATAAATATGAAAATAAAAGGATTTGTAGTTAATATTTAGAATGAAAATAATATAATTATTTATTACTCGCAGAGTAAATTTCTGACTATAACTACTGTTCTTCACTATCTTAAGAACTCTTGAAATATTATTCACAACATTAAAAAACCTCCTTTTAATTGCGAGAATGTATTGTTACACTAAAATTATCCATTAATAAAATATTTGCAATGCACATTCTCTGTGGGAAGAAAAGTCCCACTACTGGTGATGTGAGGTCTGCGAGACCGCTCCGAAACTTCAACTGGCCCTCAAAGGCAAACGGCAATCACTGGATCCACTGCCCCACGTGTCAGTGCAGTTTAGAAAGAGATAGGAAGATACTGGAAAGAAAAACGTATTGTGACGTACCGGAAAGAAGGGCTAGGCGTTTTTTTCCTGAGCGGTCTCAGAGACCGCACGTCACCAGTGAAAGGTTAAGAAACTTGCTGGAATGTCGAGGTCCAGCCGTCGGCTCTACCCCTAACCGTCCGTTGCAGTGCCCGCTCTAGACGTCCGCCCGCTTCCCGCCCTGGCACCCCTCCCACTCGCCCGTTCCCTCGCAGCGAGCGCCTTTCTACGTTCCCCGGCGCCAAGGCCGCGCCGCAAATAAAAGACCCTCCCGCCGGGCGCGTCCATTGTGCCGTCGCGATGTGAAAGTCGCAATCACCGGACGGCACCCCGCCGCCCGCGCCGCCAGCCACCATGGCGGCCGCCGCCGCCGCCGCCGCCGCCGCCGCCGCCGCCGCCGCCGCCGCCGCCGCCGCCGCCGCCGCCGCCGCCGCCGCCGCCGCCGCCGCCGTCGCCGCCGCCGCTGCGGGGCGATGAAAATTCGGCGGCGGCCGAAGGAGTGGAGGGGGAGGGGGAGTGCGGAATTTCTCCGCGCCGCCTTTCGCCCGCGGCCCCCACGCACCGCGGCCGACTTTCGCCCGCCCGCCAATGCACGGCCCCCCGTGGCCCCGCCCCCGCCCCTCCACGGCCGCCTGTGCTCGCCGCTTCCCGCCCGCCTGCCGCCCGGCCGGCCGGCCGAGGCGCTCAGTGCCACCGCGGGGTCTCGCACGGAGAGGTCCTCTCTGCCCCTGGCGGGTATCAGCTGCTGACGGGTCCATCCAATCGGGAGCTTGAAAGTCACTGTAGCGACGTATGACGTCGTGGTTACTGCCATAGGTCGCATGTCAACAAATCTACTTTTTTTGTTTATTCTGATCAATCTAGAGAACTGCAGCTGTATCTAGAGAACTGCAGCTGTTGCAATAGGTCAAAAGACGACAGGCTATTGAAAACTCGAATAAAACGACTTTACATTTGTGAAAGCGACTGTGAAGATAAGGAGAGGTAGATAAGGTTTTGCATTCCTCCTGAAAAGTTCGGTACAAGTGACATACGACCTATTGCTGTTACCACGACGGTAAGCTCCGGATTGGAAGAAACCGTCAATAGCTGATACCTGTCAGGGGCAGAGTTGAGTAAATCGCACTATAGCTACAGAGCTAGGTTGAGTTCCGCCACTGCCTGGAGGAGCATTCTTGTTTCCGTGGTTTCTCCGTTCAATTTATGAGGAATGCCGGAGCAGTACCCTAACAAACGGGCCACAGACCGCGCGCCATCCTTCCTTCCTCTTCTTCGTCTTATACTTACACACGCACATGCTCCACACTAACACGCACGTCAGGAGAGCAGCCGGGAACAGAGCTTACTCTGGCTGGGGCGGTGCCTCGTTGGAGGGCCTCATTCCGGAAACACAATGCTAACTGACGTGTAGGTCACCTCCCACGATAAAACACGCACTGCACAATGACCTTAGCAGTTGACGCACCTAGAAACACCCATCAATCAACTCCTCTGGGCGTTCGTTTCTTGCAACGAGGCGAAAGCGCGAGACAGCAATAATATTTTACGAGCTGGATGTGGCGTCGCCGACGCTTTAAACTACCTTCGGTTGTTTGACTTTTCTTTTTTTTCTTTCTTTCTTCGGTTCAGAGTCCTCTTTCTCCAGTTTCGATATATTGTCAGCGTTGCGAACTAATCACTAAAACTTTGCAATTATTTTGTGATATTGAGCAGGATTTCTACCTTTGGCTTTTCTGAACTTAGGTAATATAATGGCTTCACGAAATTGACTTCGTTAAAAGTTATTTCGGAAAGTTTTTCTTTCAATTTGTCGTAGTACATGTTTTTAAAATCAATTTGAAAATCACATGACGTTGTCCGCAAAACACGCATTTATCTGTTGCACCTCCGGGTCACATGGCTTATATTGATTTGTCATATAAAAAATATCGTCTTCTCGATATTCTTTGAAGACATAACACTGATCCCCGCAGCCCAGACGCAGCGACTGGCTCGATGAGACAGCTATGCTCTTCTCGGAGATGTGCACCCACGGCCGTCTGACCCAGGACACTCAATTGGCCTTCTGCTTATGTAGTTCTCTTACCGTGAAAGGAAATTCTTCGTTTCTGTATTCTCGTGTTCCTTGTCTTCTAAGACTTCTACTAATTTTTCGCCTTCGTCTTCGCCATAGACATCCTCTACGCTTTCGTCAACCACTTCGCCTTCGTCATCCTCTTCTTCTTCTTCGCCTTCTTCGCCTCGTCTTCGGTTTTGTCTTCACCTTCGTCTTCCTCTTCGTGTTCTTCGTCTTCCTCTTCGTATTCCTCTACATCTTCCTCTTCGTCTTCGCCCTCTTTATCTTCCACTTCGCCTTCCTTTCCGTCTTCCTCTCCGTCTTCTTCCTTTATGCCTTTCTCTTCGTCTTCATCTACGTCTTTCTCTTTGTATTCATCTACGTCTGTATTGGTACTGGAGTTTAATCAACGCCACCTACATCTATTTAGGTAGCGTAGGTTTAGTTCCCGGCATTCTCACCAAGATCGCAGCGCTAAAACACGCAAAAGCACTGTTTTTGGAAATGTCTTAGAATTTTCTGTCCGGACTCGAAAAAATAATAATCAGTTCCCCATGAGGAGACCGAGACGCGTCGAATGACACCTCGTCTCAAGTCTCGATTGGTGCACGGGAAGTGGTCTAACTGTGAGAGACAGAACCGCACATCCGCGCACGCGCACACTCGAGTAGTTTACTCAAACACTATACTTGTACAAAGATAATCGGAGCTTGAATCTCTCTCAGGTGATATACAAGAACGTACGGAAGCGTTTTTGAGTGGATGTGCAGAGGCCTCTGTGAGAGCAACTCTCTGCACCGGCATCTGCCTTCACTTTGCGTGAATTGAATGAATATTCAGTGTTTACGGGTGAATTGCACAGGGAACCGTTGAGCGTGGATGTGCATATCGGACGCGCGAACCACTGGTGCGTGCCTGGAGCGCCTCTGCCGGCGGGCGCTCCGAATTGTCTTCTCCGGTTTCACCTGTGAGGGTCAGACGGGGCAGGACGAAATCCGACACGAATTCCTTGCAGTTAGTATACACGATGTAGGATATGCTAGTATGCAGCATATCACTTGTATGAAAACGAGAATACAGGAAACGGACGTTGGGAATTTTAACTCACGAACCAAACTATGAGAGACCGGAACAGTGTGCCTGCGGCAGTCTGTGAAACCTTTCCTCAATTTTGAAGAAATTTAGAAATGAATTAGTCCGGTGCTCTTGATTTGTATTACGTTAATATGTAAAGGTAATTTTTATGTTTTTAAATTACTTGTCTTTTTATAAAGTAAGTGGTATTAATGTCAAAACAATTCTTATGAATTGTATTATTAATGCCTGGACTTGAATTCTGGCGGAAGGCGACGGGACGGCTTTTAGGTACCTCGGGAGTAACTTTTAAATTACATAATAAATATATAACTATTTTTATTAAATTAGTAATTAATTTGGGCGCGTTCTGGGACCTAAAAGTTGATAAATCAAGCACTGATTATTACTATTTATCTGCAGTGTTTGTTGTGAAGTGGAGTGAAACGTGTGTTTAAGAGTGTCATTAGTTCAGTCTAATGAGGTGAGGTGAGGTGCTGTGAACTCTTGCGTGATGAAATAGAGCATTATTTATGGCAAGAATTTTATTTTAGGTCAACGGAGACATAATGAATGTAAAGTTAAGGTGTTGTTCCATCAAGTCCTCATATTTAATTGTAAATTCGATTATAAATCCAATCTAAATTTGTGTAGGTGTAGAGACTCCCACGGGACTCGCGAACTGTCCACACGACGCTCAGGTGAACATCCGGCAAGCTTCTCTGCCAGTTGTGCTTCAAGCGCCTCGAATTTATTTGGATGAATTGCACGGGAAATTCGTTCTGAACCGACAGTTGCAACGAGACCAAGATCGACGTCCGAGGTGCGGACCGCACCGGGTGGGTCTTGTATCGAATCCCGTCCCGAATGTTGTTTGGGGACGTTGCGCCGGGCCCCTACGCCTGCGTGGAGTGCTGCTGCCGTGACGTCACCTGCCGCGCCTCTCATCCCATCTCTCCGCCTGGAGCGGCTGCGGAGCGGGCCTCGCCCGCGAAGCGCTGGCGGAGGAGGAGAGAAGGCTCCGAAGGAAGCGTACGGCGAATTGCAGTATTTCTTTCTTTCTTTCTTTGTGTAAAAAAAACAGCAAAAACTGTATATGACGTATGGGGGAAGCGATTATCTGCGCACATTTTCTTGAGGCCGAGGGAAAAAAAAGCGAAATTTGCAACATTTGAAAAACTAGAAAAAGAACTTAGAAAAAAATATTATTTTAGAACAGTACATACCACACAGTATCTACCATACAGTACATACCATGGTTTGCGAATGGGATAACGGAGGAAGATCTATGACTGTCCGCCAGCCCACATTGGACGATTACACACGAGCATGTTGGTCTTTTTTCAAATATATATTTGCTAGCACACCCGTGGCACAACTCTCTGCATGCTATACCCCACTCTTTTCCTCATTTTTCCATTTCCATATATATATACCTATATATATATATATATATTTTATTCAAGACCCTCTTATCCTCCGTCACTTCTTCTGTATGTCACCTTGTAATCGATAACAATAATACACCCTTGTCAATACAAACAATTCTTATTTAACTTTATTATCGAGAACTTATTAAGAGGTACAGCCCGTGTAATTGCAATCGCATAGAATAGTCAGATAATTAGTAGTTTCACATAGCAGTTGCAGATTCTACACGGCTCTGGACAAGTGAGGGGTAGAGTAGAGGAGCGTCGAATCAGCAAATATGTAATAGAATGGTGCAAGAAGATCTCATCCCATAGATTGCGGTCAAAGAACGTTTTTTTGAGGCCTTGGCCTCAATATTTTAATTTTTAAGACCCTAGAACGCTTCGCTAGCGAGTTATCAGAATATTTAGATAAGTTTTTAAACAAATACTTCATATTTTTAAAGTCAAAGTGCAATTCGTCATGTCTCCGTGAAATTCTCTTTGTGTAGAGACTTAATTTATAAATATTGGTGGCGTGTGAGAGTCGCAAAGGGTAAAGTATACTATTGAAATAATATAGGAGACAATTTCATTCAGAAATACATAGTTCAGATTATATTCACTTGCATTGAATCACAAGCATTCTTTACTAATCTAAAAAAACTAAAATTCAGATATTATTGTTGTATGTATACCTTACACTGCAAAATATAAAAAGAATACACTGCAAAATATAAAAAAATATACACAAAAGTATACACAAAAAATATGCACAAAAAGATACTCTGCAAAATATAAAAGAATCACTGCAAAATATAAAAGATATTTTCTAATTTATTGTTAAATTAAATTATTACTAAATGCATAATTTTTACGCAGTTATTTCCATTTTGTGCGATGTCTGCTTGTCCAGGTAAATATACGTCTGTTGTTGGATCCTAAATATAAAATGAATATTCTATTAATAGCCCCTATTAAGTAAGACCCATTCCTGCCGACAAACATTCCTAAATGCGCGAACCAACAGTAACTTTTAACACCTAAAAGAAACGCCAAATTACAGCATCTCGGTTGCCATGGTTCTCCAAACAGTATTTCTCAAGCACGTCGACTCGGTAGCCTGCTTTTCAAATGAGGTTGCCTGCGCTCGGCAACTCGCCGTCGTGCACATCTGACGACGTGCATTCAGAGGAGTGCAACGAAGTTCCCATCACGATGCAATTTGTTCTTTCTGGCGATCTCCGTCATGATGCAGCATTCGTGATCCGGGTTGAGCCCGTATTTTCATGCATTCCCTTATTGGAGTATGATGGATCAGGAATACTCAGCTATCTTATTTTAGTGTACTCTATTAATATAGTTCTGCTTTGAAGGTAATATTACAACGGAGAACTGTTCTGCTTTCTTATTGGCTGCGTGTTAAATCGGTTTGTTGCACACTTTTTAACAAATACTTGAGTGACAACCGTCTTGGCGTTGAACGTGGAGTAGTTCACCATGAACATTGTTAGTCTTAAGTTATTGCTTCTTTCGTAGAATAGAGGAAGTATTGTAATGCTGCGGGGTGGGGGGAATGGTAAATTTGCGTCACAAAACTCTTATTGCCGGATCCTGGTAGCGAAAATATGGATAAATCATGTCCCTATATACGGTAAATGTCTTCCTCTAAAACGTTCCGTAGTCAGAATCCATGGGTTGTGGGTCATTGATACCGAAAAATTGATTGACGGCAAAACATCTGTAGGAAAGTTCGTCTGTGGTCAAAGCTAGCGCCGAAACCGCTCAGCCTATTTCCTCCAAAACTGATATTCCCCATTCAATCAGCCTGATGTCGCGGCCCCTTGAATTTGAATCTAATATTTTAATTTTGAGGGGTAATTAATATGAAGCCCCTAATTTTTCCCAAATTGCAGGGCTTTGAGCCTGTGCAGATTGACCGTGGATAGACAGACGGCCAGATGGACCGACAGAAGGACAGACAGGCAAACGGATACACAGACGGACGGATATTTTGTAAAAACACTTTTGAAGTTATCAAGGGGCCCTAAAACGTGCACTTTCCACTGAAATCTCGAAATCGATTTCCGCGGCATTGTATAACTTTCTTTATACTACGTATATTACTTCATATACTATACGTACGTATAGGAGAAATTAAAAATGTCTCTTAAAATACTTTCATTGATGTTAATATTGAAATACTTGATTGCAAAAGGAAAATAATTGTAGTCATTTTCTGAGGAAACTCTGAATACAACACCTATTAATTTTGAACAATTATTATGATTTTTGTTGAATTTGCTGAGTACAGCAAAGAGAGAGCCTTGTGCTGGACTAATTCCGATACTTAAGGAGTTGAGACCAGCCTTGCCAATGTTACTAGCGGAGAAGATTGCAAGCAAGGAGGATATTTTAACGGTGTTTGGTTGGTGTACACACGCTAACAATTCGCAATGTCTTTTACAATGTTACTGAAGATGTGTGAAAGACTCGAGGAACTCGAGTAAATGTTGTAAAATGCCTGCAATGTGCTTTTGTGTTCGTTTTGCTTTATAAAACAATGCTTTCTGCTAACGGATTTGTCCTTTCCCGTTACTCCTGGACCCGGAACATTGAGAAACACACTTCTGGATCGCCTTTCTGCACTTGTAGTGGATTTGAATTGCTGCCAATTTATTGGAAGATATAGTATTATGAAGATTATGATTACGAATAGTGTATGAAAACCCATTCCCTTGCTTTCACAATTTTTATTTTTCCATTCTAGCTAATCTCTGGGACTAAATCTTCTTCACTTGGATTTTTACTGAATGGTTTCTTCGGGAATAATTTGTAATCCTTTTTTTCAGATGATTATTTCCTATTAATACGTAAAGAAGAATTTTTGTTTTTGTTTTTGCTTTCTTGGTCGTTGTTTTGTGCGAATCAAGAGATTTATTACGACCTTAAAGAATTGTGTACAATTTATCTTCAAAACAATAGTGACGTTAATTATTGTCTCCACGAGATTTTGTAAAAATTATCCTATCCAGTTTTGCCACTTCTTAAAGCAGAGTTTAATAACTCTCGTAGATTAGGCGAAATATGTGGTAAATTATGCAACAATTCAAAAAAAATCAAACTGTTCAATTTTCACGACCATTCAATTTTTTATTAATAGCATTTATATTCAGCCCAATAACGCAATTAGGCTTCCAGTGATTGAGGTCAATATTGTCTCCTTTATTATTATTTCAGTACCTATAGTATACCTCAGTATACCTTCCCTTTGCGGCTCTCACACGCAACCAATCTTTATAAATGAGCTCTCTAAAGAAAGAGAATTTGACGGAGACGTGACAAATTGCACTTTGACTTTAAAAACAAGAAGGATTTGTTTAAGAACAGCAGCTAAAGAGCCATGTAAAATGCAACCCGCAATACACACGAATTTGTTACATCTGTATTGTTAAATAACTCCTAAAAGAAGCTTTCTATGGCCTTACGAACTAAAACTTTGAGGCTAAAGGCCTCAAAGAAACGTTCTTCACGCCGTAATCTACAGGACGATATATTCTCGACCATTCTATTACATTTTTGCTGGTTCGACGCTTCTCAATTCTACTCCACCTGCTCAGAGCCTGTAGGATCTGCAACTGTATGTGAAATTACTAATTCATTAATATTCTATGCTATTGAATTACACGGGTGTACCTGGTTGTTCGATAATAAAGTTAAATATGACTAGTTTGTATTGACAAGGGTGTATTATATTGTTATCAATTACAAGGTGGCATACAGAACAAGTGACGGAGGATAAGAGGGTCTTGAAGAAAAATATATATTCCAGGCTTAATATGGAAATGGCAAAGTGAGAAAGAGGTGCGGTATGGCATGCGAGAGTTCTCGCACGGGTACGCTAGTTGGATGTATATCCAACGGAAGGGGCGGAGCGGGGCGGGGCGGGCGGGGAGGGAGTGTGGAAGGTGTTGCAGGCAGTTGAGCCGAGCGGGAGCTGGGGAGGAGGGTGTGGAGCGGAGCATGGCGAGGCGGGGCGTCGCGTAAGTGAAAAATTCCATTCCTTCCATTTTACAGTGTACACGAAAATCATTCCTATTCCCGTATGATGAATCGTGGTTGCATTTTAATTTCCAGGCAACGCTGTGTTACTGTGGCTAATTCTGCACGTCTTGGCAATTTCTGGAAAACCAAAAAGTAGCAAGTACTGCTGTTTTAGCAGCATTTTTGCTGATGCTGCAGGCCGCTGGTTGACAATTTATTCTTAGGCTGAGAATTGAATACCTCTCTGATCACTCTACCGCATTTTGTGATGGTGTGCACTACCAAAAGTTCCGCTGATTGCATTGCAATTTTCTTCTTTTCTCCTTCCTGCGGGGCGGGGCTTCTGGCTTTTCCTTGACTGTCTAAACCAGATATGCGTTCAATACAGTATACTGCGACTTTGTCCCTGACAGAAGTCAACTGTTCACGGTTTCATCCAATTGGGAGCTTGAACGCCACCAGTGACGTCACTGTCGCGAAATATAAGCTTCTGATTGGATGGCAACAAAACAGCTGATATCTGTCAGGGACGAAGTTACGAAAATCGCAGTATACTTTCGTGCAGGAGGGAACCTCTAGATGCAGGTCGCTGGTAAAATAACGGGTTTGTCTTTTCGGACTCGTCAGACACTAAGCCTATGGCTTGTATGAAAGAGTATTCTGATTATGCACGTCTAACATACCAATGCCAAAACAACTGAAAATTCTTTCTTTTTAGCACTTGTCTTTTAAGGAAGATTGTTTGTTCTTTCCTTGCCTTTAAGACACTGCGCTCAAGGTGACGCCTCTTGATGTGACTCATTTTCTCTTCCTACGGCGACCATCTCTTGTTTCATTTCTTCTCACTACTCACGCGGTGTGAAATCCAGTGTTTGATGAGCAAACAAAGTTTCTAGTGGGGGGTACGTGCCGACTAGGCTTTTAAAATTACGAATATTTCGGAAGTGCTAAATTCGTCGCTGAAGAAGATAATTTTGTTTTCTTGAAAAAACACAATTTCAGTGAACGTGCACGGGGACGGGCCTTTTTAAAATATATTTCTTAAATAATAGCCCATTATTACGATAAATTATTCTGAAGATTTTTTGGGATGAAGCTCGTGACGTAGCTATTTCACATTGCCAGTACATGGTAAATGACATGACAGTACATGGGGTGGTCATTAAATAGTTCAAAAGACAAATTGATGTGGAGAAAAAAAAACCGTTGGTAGGACAAGTTTGGTAATATTAAAACTTTAAGCTGGTATCATTGGGATAAGTCCTGGCCACCGGAGGATCATCAGTGTTCATAACCTAAAAATTAAGTTGAACAAGGGAGGGACAACTTAAAAATTCCTTATTGGTTGAACTAGGTTCTGTGATTATTTCTTTCCTTGCTTAAGGAGAAAAAACAGGGTTGATCCCGGCTATTCTATACTTTCTCTACTATTATCTACTCTAGAGTGACTATAGTGCCTGGCTGAGGCGATGCTGGAGGAATCTTTGCTCTGACGGTTTAGCTCATTGACCAGCGTATTCGCTTTCCATGACGTGACCCTGGGTTCGATTCCTGGTCGGGGCAAGATTATAGTGTGCACTTTCTTTGCAATGTCCCAGTATATGTTTCTGTGTGACGATGAGAAAGCTCATTTCTCAGGTTGAGAAGACCGGAATACGGCGATGTCTTGGTGCCATCTACACTTAACCAATGGCCGTGAGGCCGGGGCGCTGTTGACCGTGGCTCGTAAAGGTGGCTACACACATTCGGCATTCGCCGAGCAGCGAGCTACTGCTCCCCCGATCCCAACCAGCTGATGTTTTCGGCGAATGTTCGCGTCCAAAAGACCGACACGCGGTGGGTAGGGCGAGCGCCGAATGTTCGTCACTCGGCAAATAGCAAGTGATCCATCCACACTACTCGGGATTCGGCGAGCGGTTGCTCGCTGCTCCCCGAATCGCGAATGTGGGGGGCCGCCTTAAAAGACCGACAGGCGGCGGGTAGGGCGAGGGCCGAATGTTCGTCACTCGGCAAATAGCAAACGACCCATCCACACTTCGCGGGATTCGGCGAGCGGTTGCTCGCTGCTCGCCGAATCGCGAATGTGTGGGGCCGCCTTAAAAGACCGACAGGCGGCGGGTAGGGCGAGGGCCGAATGTTCGTCACTCGGCAAATAGCAAGCGACCCATCCACACTTCGCGGGATTCGGCGAGCGGTTGCTCGCTGCTCGCCGAATCGCGAATGTGTGGGGCCGCCTTAAAAGACCGACAGGCGGCGGGTAGGGCGAGGGCCGAATGTTCGTCACTCGGCAAATAGCAAGCGACCCATCCACACTTCGCGGGATTCGGCGAGCGGTTGCTCGCTGCTCGCCGAATCGCGAATGTGTGGGGCCGCCTTAAAAGACCGACAGGCGGCGGGTAGGGCGAGGGCCGAATGTTCGTCACTCGGCAAATAGCAAGCGACCCATCCACACTTCGCGGGATTCGGCGAGCGGTTGCTCGCTGCTCGCCGAATCGCGAATGTGTGGAGCCGCCTTTACGGGCTGCCGCTCCAAGTACAGAGAGACAGGAGCCCTTAGGAGGAGGTGCAGCGTCGGGCGCAAGGACGGCTGGAGCGAATGAACTGCGCCGCCCCCATCGCCTGCTCCCGCCTGCGCGCGTCGCGTCGCGTCGCGTCGCGTCGCGCCGCTCCGGTCATGGGCTACTTGCCGCGCCCGCGCCCGTCCGCCCCCGCGCGCCGCGGCAGCGACGGTTTTGCCGCGCTTTTTAACGAGCTGCCGCAGGCGATTTCCCTCTGTTCACCGCCTCGCGCCGGGAGAAACGCCTCCTGGAAGGACTGCCTTTTCTCCCTGTAGACTTCGGCCAAACCACGCATCTTGGCACCACGAGACTCGGGAAATGCCGCGCGTTCTTTACGAAATGATCGATATATCGACACGGCATTGATATGATCGTCGCCAGTTGACGAAAGTGATATTTATTTGAGATTTTGCGAGGCACGAAATATATATTTATCGTAATACGGCCATTTCGCAAATGAAAATTTATAAATAGGACGAGAAGTCGGGAAATTGAGAGATACAGGAGAAAGCGATTAAGGAGGAGGTGAAGAATTCACTTTGTTTAAGAAATTGCCCCCCAAAGAAATCCGTGAGATGAAAATAATGTCTGAGAATTGACAGATAACCTGCAATCAGGAGATGAGTAAAGTATTTTTCAGATATATTATGGAAGAGGTACTGAAAATCACGAGGATTTACAACTTTCTCAAACATAACTGTGCATGAAATATCAAGCCTGGACTCCAAATTCTTCCATGTGACCATTCCCGGGTATCTATTTATTAACATTCATTATTGGTTCGGGACGTAAAAAAGTTAAATTATGTAACATTGTATCAAATATTATTGTACTAGAATGTTAAAACTATCTTCTCCAAAAGTGTTTTGTGTTAGAAGAATGGAAGTGGAATTACAGTACTGGTTACGATAAACAGGGTGGAATATTGCTTTGAGTTATGTAATAATCCATGTTCTTTTCTTATTTTTGCGTATTTTTATTGAATCACAAACATTTATATAATAATTATAATTTAAAAACGTAATTATCGAGCGAACCTTTTCCAACTCCGACCTTGCCATCTTTGGAACACTACGCCTGCCGCTGCGTCCGGGCACTTGCTTTGCTCCGCGGCTCGGTTCGGAGCCGGAGAGCAGATTTTCGTGACGTCACGGAGCATTGAGTTGGCAAGCACTGGTCTAGGTATCGTGGTTTTAAGTTTTCTGCTCTGTCGCTGCTGCTTAATCAATGATTCATAATGACGCAGCAGGATTACAAATGTAAATTCTGAGAATGAAAGAAGAAGATGATCGCTTTACATTGCCAGAATCCAAGAATGAAATCTGTAATTGTCAATTGCTTGCCTTTAGAATAAAGTTGTATTTGTTCGTTTTTAAAATACTTGTTCAAAAACAAGCATTCACCCTTCTGGCAGTGCCGTCTCAAAAGATAATTTATGTGACGTGTGTGTAAATTACCATTTACTTTTCCTCGTATATTCTCCAACCCACTTTTTTGAAACATCTTGAAGTCATCAGGTACTTTTAACGTTTCAACATTCTTATCGGAAGCTCTCATCAAACGGCTTGAAATAGAACACCATGCCTCTTTTCTAGTTATTTTCTGAAACCCATTTTGTATGTAAAATTGAATTTATATAGCATATGTAACCAATAATTAGGTTGAAACATCGACTTTTCACATCGGAATTTCACTCCACAGGATTGCTGAAAAACTTAATAAACTAAGACGATATTTTCAGAAACTTAAAAAATGGCACCCGGCATTGCACAAATGAATATCTAAAACTACTTGAACGCAGAGAGTGGAGAATACGATAGTACTTACTGCAAAAGGCAGTTAAATTGCGTGCTAATGATGTTGAGTTTGATGATCATTTGATATGTCGTATGTCTACATATTTCCCTCTGCTCATTTGGTTTCCATTGCTAGAACCAGTTGCCATTGGACATTGCAAGAACAAATTGCAAGTTTGAACTCCAATAGGATCATGGGATCACTTTACGACAAGGAAATGAGTTAATATTTATGGAGGTCATCAACGAACCGTCTAAGGATTGGAACAATAAATATTCATTGGTTCGCTGGCCATAAATCCAACAGATAGATTTATCTGTATGATGTGCTGGAGTTCCAAAGTAATAATCCAATCAAACGTTTCAGTCCCTCAGACCCTCACTCTATTTGCCAGGGATATATGCCACATGCGCCAACTGTCAAGAAAATGAGTTTAAAACGTTTCATTACAGAGCTGTAGTACCCTGACATCGCCTGCATTTTTATTCACATTTAACACAACCATATATCAGTCAAGAAAAGTAATGACTTGCATTTATGGAGTAAAATGAAAATATGTAATTTAAATCCCCGCCAGGTCCCGCTACACACTCTCACCCGCCACGCCACGCCACGCCACGCCCCTCCCCGCCACGTCCCGCCCCGTCCCGCCACGCCACCCCACACCACGCTCCGCCCCGCCTGTCAGCCCGCCCTGTGCGCGCCATGGTTCGTGAAACTGAGTGTACGCCACATTTTCTTCATTCAGGGCTGGGAACAGGATGGGGTCGGTTTCTCGGAAATATCGTCGGTGCAAAATTTCATCAAGATCGAAATAAACCCGTAGAATTGTATATAGGAATTCTTCCTTTTGTTCACTAGCAACGTTTTACTAGGTCTCCTCCTTCCTTATACTGCGATTTTTCTAACTTCGCCCCTCAAGGCCGGTCATCACGATGGAACATGATGTTTTCGCGACGTTCTCAGTCGTGCCGCCAGATATCGCATGATCGCGACCGTATAAAGCAGTCCTTGCAATAATGCGACTTATTTAATTATTTATTTGGTCAAAAACAGTAAAAACTGTATATGACGTATGGGGGAAGAGATTATATGCGCACATTTTCTTGAGGCCGAAATTAAAAAATAAAAAAAAAAATCTTCTAGCGGCATGACTGAGAAAGACGGGAAATGCCGTGTGATATTCCATCGTTGCCATAGGGGCTTGAGGGGCAGAGGTAGGAAAATCGCACTATAGGCAAAGGGGAAGCTTTCGTCAAACAATACAACAGCGTTACCGCCATAATCACAAAGTTCACTATGTAATACAGAAACGTTTAACTCTGTGATCACAATGAAAAGATAATGTATTGTTCCAGAATTTGTAAACCTTTCTCATTTCTTTAGTCTGAGAGAATACGTACTTAAGAACATGAAACAATATTTTTAGGTTTTCGATTTTCCGTGTTGTGCATATGTTGTACTTTCCTGTTGTAACTATTCTCCGGTTCATTTTCCGTGATGTAATCTCAATGTTTAACTAGCGTTAACTAAGAAAATGCGGAAAGTACTTGAGAAGAAGAATGGTTTGGAGTATTATTCCTTTGTGCAGGACCGACGGGCAGTGGCCCTAATGTGATGTTCGGGGGGAGGGGAGGGGGCGTTGCCTGGAGCGCGCACGCTCGCGGAGGGGAAGGCGCCGCTGCGGTGGCGGCGAATTCAATTAGGCCGCGTCGAATGGCTCGCTACGCTCTGCCCCGGGCCGCGCAATTAATCGGCGCCTGTCGCTCCACGCGCCTCGCTCTTCCCGCTCGGCACTTCAGCGGCCCGCGCACCCCTCTCCATCACACACCCCTCTGCCCTTCTTTCGCCACGCCACGCCCGCCACGCCATGTCAGGCCATGTCATGCCACGCTTTGTCTTGCCTAGTCCCGAGCCGCCTCCTATCAAACACAATCTCACCAGTCCCGTTCCGTCCCGAATCGGCCCGACCGGGCCAAACCCGACCCCACTCGATCCCACCCCGACCCGACCCGACCCACCCCAACCCGGCCAGACTCGACCCGGCCCGACCCACTCCGTTCCGAACCGACCCGATGTGATCCGCCCCGTCCTACCCCGGCCCGACCCACCCACACCAACCCGACCCGACCCGACTTCCTTTCCGGATGTTCCCCATGTAGGGAAGGGTCCCTTCTGCTGTGCCCTGCAGCGCCTGCTCCTCTGTGTTCTCCATTCCCCGCCCACCAGGCCCCGATGCTCCGTCTCCTGCAGCGCCCCACCGCCCTCGTTCGCCACGCGCGCCACTCGCCTCGCCACCCGCCCCCACCACCGCCACCGCCACCGCCACCGCCACCGAACCCGCCCCTCTGGACGGAACTATATTTTGAAGAACGACCTTCCGTAAAAATGCATTGCGTGCTTTCAATTTCAATTGCCTGTATATAATTCGATCTCAACATGGAGTTTAGAATTATCCATGTTTCTGTTAAAATACGTTTTGAATCGCATTTATTCAAAAATCCAATATGAAAAGATTTCAATTTAAAAAATTGTATTTCTCACTTTTCGGTTAAAAACCTATATACAGTGCAACATTGATGCCCCCACAGATGCTGCAACCCAATTCCAACTGCAAAGTGTAAAAATCTTTGGATGCAAGTCACATCTGGTTGTTTTCAAGAGTCAAAACGCTTTGGTGCCTGGTGTTGGGTTATTTCCAGTGTGTACGTAGTTTCTCGTTGCCGCACAAGGCATTTGTGCGGTAGTCGTTGTGTCAGAAGCAACCATAAGAAACATGAAGTCAGGTTGAAAGCAACCCAACTCCTAAATTTATTATAGCTTGAACCCATCTATCTCAATTGTGATATTTTACCACACCAGTGTTTGATATACGGTTTTCGAATTTTGGTAGTATGGAACAAATTCGTAATTTTCTCTGCCTCCCCCCATGCCATTCTATTTAAGAGAAACGATCCACGACGAAATCTGCCTTTTTAAAATCAAGTGGATCTTTAAGGGTGGGGATCTTTAAGAGTCCAAACAACGTATAAAATACAAGTTTTGGCGTTCTTCCCATACCTTTGTAATCAGTCAGAGGATTAAGAGAGATATTGTTGAAGCTCTTCTTTGGACTTATGGAACGAAATTCTGCGAAAAATCATTTTAGCATTTACAGAAATGAGAAAGTCGTGAATTTTGTCTTGAGTTGTCGTACCTTTTACAGACAAGACACGATGTTTTTTTTCAATTTCAGACTACCAAAGTTGCCACCAGTGAGATCTTTTCGGTTTTATCAGCTTTGTGGCAATTAATCTCTTCATTATTTGCTATCTCAGTGCTAATAGACATTACAGCTTCAAAAAAAGTAAAAAGAATGTGTCAGAAATCAGGCACACAATGTTTTGGCATCTGAATTGTCCCTTTGTATCATTGCATTTTTATCAGCCCTGCGCTCCTCTGCTATGCATTGCTTCCTAGTTGCAAATGAAGTACCACAAAGCTTCTGGCCCTGGTCTATGATATCAGCTGCTTTAAGCATTCAAGCAATACTATTGCACGTGTACTAGTAATTCTCTGTCGTGAGTTCAGTCATCGTTAGTACTCTGCATTAAACGCATTAGTGCTTGTTCACTTGTCACGTCTGACTAAATTCCTACTACGAATGATTCTCAGCTTTGGGTTGTGACCCATCATTTATGAGTGATAAACAGTAGTAATAGTTATAAAAATCATATTATTGATGACTTTATTTCCAATCCAGTAATATAAGTATAAACGGCAATATTTTACTAAAGGTTGTGGACATTAGAATGGAAATACAGAACCATATCCTTAATACAATGCGAACACGACAGTCAATCTCCAATCCTCGTGAGCTTTGCACAAATATCTCCACAATAATTACTGTGATATACCAGAATATGATAGATTTTATTTAATGATGTTAGCTATAAATGGGTATACAATATGGCGGTATATGCGGCCTTAGCAACGTCAGCGCAGAGGTTGGCAAGGTCAACAAACTATACACGGGCCTTGATGACGTCAGGACGCCGGCTAGATGGCTGAAGAACATAAGATGTAATTGGTGCAAAAACGAATGACTGTCTGAGGTCGCGGCTACTCGGATTCGTAAGAGACGCACGGGTTGGCTATTAAAGATCAGATAGTCTAATGTTGCCGCCGTGTTTTGAAATAATAGAAGGATGGACGCCTACCGAGCCATAAAGGGTTTAAAAATGCATTAAACAGAACATTCCGACTCTGGGTGTCGTGGAGTGTAGATCGAACATTCTGACTCGGGGTGTCGTGGAGTGAAGATCGTAGATTCCGTCTCTGGGTGTCGTGGAGTGTAGATCGAACATTCTCTCTCTGGGTGCCGTAGCGTAAAGATCGTTGTAGACAATATAGTGGGAAAGTGAGACTTGTATAGTTTTCTTGTGCGAGAAGTGATAGTTTGTTTCCGGACTTTGAAAATAATTTACCAGAAGTGATTTCGCGGCGGACTTGTTCCGATTTTCGGACATTGCAGTTGGACTTCAATAGTTTACATAACCAGTGGGAGAGACTAGGAACCGGGGAGCGTCGGATAAGAACTAACAAATAGTTTAGGCAGTGTGGACTGGACGTGTCAGCAGCGGCGCAAGAACGAAGAAAGAAGCGGAAATTGGAATTAACAACGGCCAAGTGAGAAGCGACCACGGAGCGTTGGCATGCACAAACGGTAAAAAAATACTGCAGTATAAAAGAGACAATTTATTTCAAAAAGGGTCATGACCATCAGATTAATTGTTTAATTTAAAGTTAAATAAATTGTTGAATTTTGTTCTTTGGAAAAGAAAAGAGTTTTTCATTTGTCAATCATGATTTTCAATTAGTTGGTAGCATAATTATTACATTTCAGATTCCACGCCATACTGTATAGTTGGCAGATCAGGTAATCGGCTATCGAGGCGATAGCGAGTACTTGTATCCGGACCCATCGACCCAAGCTAGCTGGATTTTTATATAATTTTGTTAGAACCAGATAGAAAAACTTTGGTAGTAATTCATGTAACCTGTTTCAGGCGCCCAAATCTTAATAAATTTGGAACAGGACATGATTACAGCCACGCTTTTGATGAGACGTTGAGAAAGGTATATTTCATTACGGTTTTCAAATATTGGATCAAAATCGTTCATTGTTTACAACTGTGGGCGTATGTGTTTTTACTAACTCAAAGGCAACCGCGTGTAGCTAGATCTAAAACTTTTAATGTTATTCAAAAATATAGCAAAATGCAATGTATATTTTAATAATGTAAATTAACTTAAGTAACGCTTATTTAACAACAAATGCACAAATCCACAAAAGTCATGTTAAAATTACCAAGCCAGTATAGTAATTATCGAAACGAGTGGATAAAGAGTGGTATAATTGCATGAATGGTATGTTCACAAAAACCAACGACGATAGGAGCGAGTTTTCTTAGTGATCACGAGTGAAATTATCCCCCCTTTATCCATGTGTTGCGTTCAATATTTTTTCTTTTCCATTTAAGAATAATTTACATTTTGACAAATTCACGAACAACTTTACCATTTGAGGCATACAATTGATGACATTGGATTGCTGATGAAAAATACTTATGTAAGTGGGTCTTGCATTGTGTTTGTTTGCAAGAAATGTTTACAGATGGATGGTATTGAAAATATTCTGGATAAAATATTAGAAAAAGCTGCGCATCCAAAAAAACGTTAAGTTAGGTATGTGAGAGAATATAATATGTATAACTAGTGGAATGTAAAAAAAGTCGCTTCTGACTCAGGTTTGCTGTAGTACACTTTAGAACGAATAAACACAAGTGACGTTCATACTTTTTACATTGTAATATTCTAAGACCAAATATTATATATGCAAAACATTTAATTTATTCATGTTCGATATTTTATCTTGTTTCATTGGCCAGCCAGTGTCAAACCAATGTTTACTCCATGAAATTTGTTTTATTCATTCATTTTGTATATGTAGTTCATGAAGTACGTAATCTGCGATGGACATTTTTGTTCAAGGTTCATGGCCGACTGGAAATACGAGTACTTTCACCACGTCTGTGTTATATTGACTTAATTAAACGATTTTGATCCTTTTTCTGAATTCTCATTGATAGTTGTAGAGTTTTAATTGCACAATTAAGATTAATTGCACGCGTGCCATTGGCATAGTGATAATCAAAGTGTTTTCATTTAATTAATAATCGCATTTAGTTAATATAACAAACAATAATAAAAAATAAAAAAATATTTTTAAGAAATATACAATTATTTTTAGAAAAAAAAGTTTTTGGATAAATAAAAATATATATTTTCCACTAACGTTTTCACAAGATTACTTGTTCAATTTCCAAATTTTGGTACTTATTAGATGCAGTAGTTAATACTGTACATTTTAGTATTAATACACTTTTCGGTAACCGCTTAGTTTTGGAGATATTTGGTGAAATAGATAAAAACGAAAATGTTGAGGTTTTAGTCATCTTTGAGGCTCCGCTCGAAAATCGGCGCACACTATTCATAACAGAGAAATTTAAAACATTCAAGAACTATTTTTTAAATTTAATTTTACTGTCTAAAATTATTTGAGAGTAAGAATCAGCAGTGGTTCGGTTTAGGTATATTTTGTTGGCGGCGGCAGTTTCGACTAATAGAGCACCTAGTAGAGTGCGACTGATAGTGAAGGGGTAACGTGCCAGTACCTAATAGTACTCAAAAAGAACCGCAAATTCTCTAAGATAGGTTTATAAATAAATAAAACTGTCAGATATATTATTTATTTTTTATGATAAAATCAACGTCCGAAAGGAAATATGTTGAACCGTGCGATGTCTGATCAAATAAATCATTCATGCACTCATTCACACATACAGACAATGATCAGTTAATTGACCAGTGTATTCGCTCATTTTAGCTTGAATATTAGCAATAATATTGACGATAGCAGTAAAAGAAATAGTCATAATAAAGGTAATAATAATATCAATCACAACTTCAAAACAACTGAAGGGGATGTGAAGAAAAAACTTTATGACGAATTGGGACATATGCTTCTACAGACAACGTGACAGTGTGTTGTGGATATGCCAACCATATACGGGCACTTTATACGTACCCCAGCCATTAAATCATTGCAGGAAAAATGAAGATACTCACTTTCTTCTGGGGAAGCCTTTAAGAGCATTGAAAGTGCTTTCAGTGCCAATTATGTTAGCAGCGAATTTTCGTTGAAACCATTGATGACCACTTAAGGGAACATGCCGCAGATGTCTCGCTGTCGTGGCAGACGTGTCCATGGTGATGACGGACGAATGCACGTAACAAACGAATGAGCAGCTGTTAACAAACATTTTTTGATATGAATCCGCAGACTTCCAACAAAGCACAACTGCACATTTTTGGGAAACTTAGAATTCACATGCCTTTTAATCGACGGTCGTGTGCAGCAATTGGCTCACTGCGTGTAGGTGGAAGTCGCGTAAATCTTTGAGTCAACCGATAATGGCTGACATCGCGCAAATTTAAAATACTAGGGCGTTTGTGTACCCTCGAACTTTAAAGCACTATCGATCTTCTGCGCATGCGCAGTTCAAGTTTCGCATCACTTTCGTGCATCTGCGCATGCGCAGAAGATCGATAGTGCTGTTCGCTACGGCGCGCACAAACTCCTCATTCTATAGCGCCGCGGCGCGCCGCGCCGTTGGGTAAGACATCGGAATGGTTCGCCAGGGCGCTTATACTTCGTTGTTCTTTTTTTGCGCATGGGAATGTGTCAATAAAATCGAATATGGCACGGTATTTCGCGTCGTTCTCCGTTGTGTCGCCAGGAGTCGTATGACCGATACAGTCGCGATCATGAGACTCCTAGCGGCACAACCGAGAACGACGCAAAATACCGTGACATATTCCATTTTATTGACACCCCCGGTGCGCCAATAAAGAAAAACTGGAGTATAATCCATTAACCGAATTGCTACTTGTAACACGACTCGATTTTCCACAGCTCCGCCCCTCTCCGGCTCATTGAATGTCGAAGCATCTGTTCCGGATGGGTGTGCATTGCGTGGCGTGCCGTTGCGGAGGCCGTGACTCATGGCGGGGCGGGGGGCGTTCGCCCTCGAAATGCGGAAGCGGCGTGGCGTGTGGGGGTGGGGGGAGGGCGCTTTGGGGCAGTGGGTCAGCGGCGCCGCCACGCCCCCTCCTCCGCGGCCGAAGGCGGCCGGGTCGCGTCGCGTCCCGTCGCGCCGCGTCGCCCTCGGGCCCGCCCCAGCCCCAGCCCCAGCCCCACGTCTACCTTCGGCGAACGAAAGTTAGCGCCTTCTCACCAATTTCTGCATTCGGACGCAATACAACCGACGATCTGAAGGCGTGGGCTAAATCGTCAATATCTGATTATTAAGCTACGGAGTTTTGCCTATTTGTATCATTCAATTAAACATGCATATTTTAGGTTACTTATTCATTTTCAGGCATTGGTGGTATTACATTTTAATATACTTAATGCTTCAAAATGAGTTAGTAACCTACAATATTGCTTTTTTTAATTAAAGGATAAAAATAGGCAAAAATCCGCAGCTTACTGATTATAATGTGTGTGTGTGTGTCGTTTATAACTCAAGAACGGCTGGACCAATTTTAATTATATCTATTTTATTCAATTCATCTCCACCGTGAATAGCAGAATACCATTTAAAATACCGGGAAAATGGCGCTAGATGGCGCTGTAGAATAAAAAACTAAATATTCTTGTAAAATGCAACCCGCTTCACTCGGTAGGATTTTTGAATCTGTATCGTTAAATAACTCCTAAACAAAGCGTTCTAGGGCATTAAAAACTAGAGGACACAGGCCTCACAGAAACATTTCTCACCCCGTAATATACAGGATGAGCTCTTTTTGAACGTTCTATTACGTTTTTGCTGGTCCGTCGCTTCTCAATATTACCACACCTGCTCAAAGACGTTCAGAATGTGCAACTAAATGTGAATGAGAACGACAGAGAGAGGCAGAGACAGAGAGGACGACACACACACAGAGTCAGACTCAGATAGATATGCGGAGGTACAGAGGGGCGGGGCGAGAGACGGAGAGAGGAGAGACGTTGAGAGAGAGACAGACAGACGAACGGATGGTAAGGGAAAGGGAGGGGGAGGGAGAAAGAGGGAGATACAGGGTAGAAGAACGTCTACTGGACTCCGCTAGTCTTTAAATAACATTTGACAATTTTGGGTATTCGAACGCCAAGGGCATCAACGCTTCCCCACTTCGTCAAAATTCAGCAAACCGTCCGCATCGCAATACACTACACTCGTACAAAATATTTCACATCAATTACAAAGCAATAAACAGGACCCTTGATACATATGTTTCATTACGATGAACGACAAAATTACAATAGCCCACGCGTGTGAATGATTATTACGTATTTTGTTTTAAAAGTAACTTTCTCCTTAACCCCACGCTCAAAATACATTGTGCGGTTCCTCTGTTAATGGACTGCCATTGGCATTTCGCCAACATTGTAGAGCTCAAGAGAGTTTTAATTAAAAAAGGATTAAATAAAGGCCGGCCCGGGCAGCCAAGGTCGCTGAAGCTGAAGAGCCATAGAGGTCGTGCCTGAGAGGTCGCGGGTTCGAATTCCCGCCTGGGGACTGGATGTTTGTGTGTGTCCGTATACCATTAATTACTGTTACTCCCAACGTTACTTACAGTGGACGCTACATGACCCTAGTAGTTGACAAGCGACCTTAAATAAGTTAAAAAAGCCGAAAATAAGTCCAAGTTAGAGTTAAATAAAGATTAAGGAATGGGAGGCAAGGAATGGGCTAGGAAATGACATTCGGAAGAAAACTTATGATAAAAGGAAAATAATGTACGGTGCATAAGGAGCAATACGATGTATTAAAGCAGGCGGAGAGTAACAGTTACTTTATTTTTTGAAACATTATTTAAGGTCGCATTAACTACGAGATCATTTGCGAGCGCTATTGATTGACGTTAGGGGTATCGGTATACAGAATGAAGTGATATGGTGATGAACAGGGATGAAAGGACGAAACCAAATATAACCATGCTCGAGGCGGGACTCGTACATTTTTCTTCCAATATAATATCGTAGGCCATGATTATGTACTTCATGCGCTCCATTTTCCAACCCTCTGAACTAGTCACATGAGCAACTCTAATGTAGAAATTGTTTGATACTGTTGAATTTTTAGACGTTCATTTTCTATATTAAGGCAGGCTGCTTTTTGTGTGAATTCATTCTTTTCTTATTTCTGTTCCTGTGTTTCGCGTAAGAATTTGTGAAATCAGCGTTTTTTTCTAAATACGACTGAAACTTTTTAGAAGTGACTAAACAGGGTTATTTTACAAAAAGATATCATCTGATTTCTCTGTTCTAACATCAGAATTTGTTGGCTGATTAACAAGGAACGAAGGCGTGAATAAATATGTAAATGTTAACCAAAGATGAAAGAGAAAAAAATAGCCTCTCCCTTCTCATAATCTGACCACTAGAGGCGCTGGTGGTCCACTTCACGCTGCCATGACGGAGGGCCTGCAACAGCCGAGTGCTACAAACGGGTCGACGTCTCGTAAAGTGAGGCCTGCAGGCCTGCCGCAGTCCTGCAACGAATAAAATTGCAAATGTCGTCTGAAGTGATTTACAGACGCAATAATTCCAACAAGTTCACATTCGTATTCCTTGAACCGTGACGGTTCCGCATGACGAGGGAAAAATGTAGGGGAAATCCAGAAGTGCAGGGATTGCATTAAACGCGCCCTACGTGGGCAGGTGATAATTCGAAAAATATTTCTTCACTTGATCATCGTCATGTGTGTCGAATTCTTTTTCTCAATTCCGAGGATACACAAAAAAGAAACAAGAAAACTCAGTCCAGTCTTACGAATGAATGTGGCAACTTTTTGGTTTGGCTGTAAATCTTAATTCTTATTTTGATCAAAATAAAACAGAAACATGTACGAAGACGTCGTATTGCTTTTAGAAGAGTCGTTTATCTCTTGGTGTCGGGGTTGCCCGTTTTAATGAAATCGAGGGACGGCGGCAAATCAAAACGCGTGACTGGCACAAGCGCGCGGCTAAAGTGAAACAAAAGAAGGCGCCACCAGCTGCGCGGAGGAATCCATCACCTCCCCCCGGCGGGCGGAGGCGTTCGGAGCAACACCGCGGAGGCGGCGGGTTCGACTCCCGCGTGAGGCACGCGCGACTTCACCTTAGGGCTGCGCAGTGCTTGATTTATGAAGTTTTAGGTTGCGAAACGCGCTGCAAACTATATTAATGGAATGGAATAGATATGCATTTATAGTAGAACTTAACAATTCTAAATCTTACTTAATAACAATTAGTAATCGTGGTATCACTGGCTCTATATGAATGTAATAATAATGTTAATAATAATAAATTAAACTGTGTTTAAAATGATCACTTATAGTTTTTAACTAATAATTTTATGACATTCATAAAAATGATAGTTAAGTATAAAATTATTAATTTTGAATTTACGAAAGTTAGTGGAATTAAAAATCGAAGTTAGCAGGTGCTTGTTATCTGATTTTAAAAAAATATTTTTTCTATGTCGTTCTCGAGGCCCTGGAACGCCGTTCCGCCGCGTTCCTCCAGAAATGAAGCCCCGAGACTGCGGCGGCTCCGTCTGAGCATCATCCTATTCACTCTTCCTCATTACCATCATTCGTTGTCTGTCATCACCTTGACTTGCGTAGGTCCACTTCGCCTGTGTTTCTCAGCGCCACCCACGTCGTTGGCGTCAAGGTCTCGGAAGGGAGACGATCGGGGCCTCCGATACGCGTGGTCTTGGTCTGGTCTCTCCCCCTCTTGGGCCCAGGTTTCGTTCCAAGTAAAGACCCCGATTCGGGGGAAGGTGAGAAGGTTCGTCGAGCCCGAGACGTGAAACACGATCTCTCACGTGGCCAAGCGCAAAGCTGGTGGCCCCTTGGCTGAGGCGAGAGGGGCGCCCTACTCAGCTTCCAAAACGCTTCGTGTGACGCGTTGGGGACGCCAAGAGGGACCGTATTAGACTACGGTCGGAGTGGATTCGTATTCGACCGAATTCGTGTTCGGCCGAACACGGCCGTTGACGGCCGAATATTTCCAACCCTCACTAAAGCGCAGGCACGCTCACATTCGATTGTGAACACGGCCTAACTTCGAAGTCGGCAGATCGATATCAAATGAATTCTATTTATTCGTCCGATCTGAGCTGTCGAAGAAGGATGTTGAAAAACTGGTTTCACTTGGACACGAACGAGATGCTCTGTGGAAGGCATCGGATTCCAGATATCATAACATGGACAAAAGCGCAGGAAATTATGGAATGAAATCGCAGAAGAAGTGTTCGAAACATATACAAAACTTGTTGTAAACAGGTGTCACAACCCACATATCTTATGGTTATGAACAGTCGTTCCTCTGTAATAATGCATTTTCTAAAATTCGACATTTTTTATTTTCAAGCAGAAGAAATTTAAGACCAGAGCTCTTAACAAGCAGTTCTAATCTTCTCGGTTCATACTCAATAATTCAGAGATAGATGCCTATTGCAGTCGGATGCAGTGTGACCACTCAATCCCGCGCGAATTTTTCTTCGGCTGCAAACGGATCCACTCTGACCGTACACTTACGGCGTGAATTTATTTATTTATTTATTTGTCAAAAAACAGTAAAAACTGTATATGACGTGTGGGGAAAGAGATTTATCTGCGCACATTTTCTTGAAGGCCAGAATAAAAAAAATGAATTTAGAAAATAATTACTTTAGAAAAATAAAAATAAAAATTTGAAAAATTGTTGTTCCTGAGTTATAGAAAATTAATTTCAACGGTAAATGAACTACAAGTAAAAGGAGTGCTCAACAAAACGTGCGTACAGTGAAGATACAATTACGTCCAGAAGCAAAACAAGGGGCCATCTCAGCATTTGCTCAATGGATCAGGGAAACTGGACAAAAACCTGATGGAGATGGGGATCATTGACCCGGAAGCTGAAGTACATTACTTGTTACAGGCGTATTAAATATTTTTTTAAAAATGTATACAATGCAAACGTAAACTAATTCATTATATATCTTTGTTTCGTTACAATAAACATTATTTTTCTTTTTCACGATCAGTATAGTCTCTAATTGTATAGAAACAGTTTTGCAGCAGAAAAGATTTTACTTTTAACTTAAATTTGTGTTCCAGATTCCAGTCTTGCGGGAGTATGTTGTCTGGGGTGATGATTTGGACAGAGGTTAAGGTGCCCAGCCTTGAAGTCTCGATCCCTTGGTCTTATTTTCGCTCATTTTGTGTCACTTCACAGAGACCGGTGATGACCCTACGATCCACGGAACTGTGGAAGGCACAGGCAAACCACCGCTGAGATCTGTCTTCAAAGGAGGACGACTTTCAACCTCTTCCAAAGACTGCAGTCAGAAATCAGTAAGGCACTGATCTTTCATTCATACACACACACTCTCTCACACACACACACACACACACACACACACACACACACATACAGCAATTTTTAATCAAAGGTGCAGCATAAAATTAGTTAACTCAACAATTGTAGCTGACGAACGACCAATCTGGAATTGACTACACAACTGGGATTACTTGTTCGGTTTCTGCAGGAATTTTTATGTGCTAATTCGTGTTGTGCATCCGCTTAATATTTTAGTAGTCGAAAGAAGTACACATCGATAACGCTTAATGGGTTGACATGCCGTTGGATTTCTATGAGCATTTGCAATGGAAATGCAAATACCGAGAAGCATCGGTGTCGTTAGTTTGCGGTTGGCAGTTCCCAGCGGAGGCGTTGCGCCCACGCGGCGCTAGCGGCAACGGGTGAGGGCGCGGCGGCGCATTCCCTACACGCACGCGCCGCTGCGCCCCTGGCGGCGCACCCGCGCACCTCGCGGGACGACATTAATCCCAACACACGCTGCCTTTTAGAACACTTAATTTTCGTACTGGAAAACACACGAAACGTAAACTTTTCGGGTACTTTATTATTTAAATGTCCTCCTTTATTGCTAACAAGGTCATTTATTCTCTTAGGCATTCACTCTACGAAAATTAAACATTGTTTTTTGATTTCTTCGTCACAAAACCAGACACTTACAATTGACTCCAGAAGGTTAATTTTTGTGTCACATTTCATTTTTCTGAGTCGATTGGATTTACATCAGAAGTCTTGCGATTGTATTTAGATCAGGAGAATTCCCTGGCAATTGAAACACTTGAATATTGTTCATTATGAAAAAAAATGGCTACTTTCTTCGATGGTTCCTTGGTATTATATCCATTGTAATGGACGAAATTAGGAACACATTCAGAACACTAAGTACACCAAATATTACATTAAACTGAGCAAACATGCACCTACAAAAACAAATAAACCACCAACAATGAACATTAAGATTAAAATCTGTTTGGGTTAATTTTTTCGCTACTATTATAGGCGCACGCGATATCCAAGTCGATGTCTTTAAATCTTCGATGTTCTTATAGAAACACGATATTTTATACATCGATTTATTAAATCCGATGTTTACCCATCATCTATGTTGTGTATACGATGTTTTTACGATTTCGACATTTTGTTTGTGACATTTTGTTTGAATGGGAAATACCTGTAATTATGTAAAATTTAAAATATGAATTAACTAATAAAAAATATTGGAGATCCCTTATCTCCCATTACCATTATGAAACAACTGATACTACTGAGTTATTGCGGCGTATGTGTACGACCTCCCTCCCATCCCAGTCCAATCTTCAGTGAATTCAGGAATCTTAGCCCCCCCCCCCCCGTTGAGATGACCTTGAGCGCTCAAGCTTTCAGACTCAGTTTTAAAAATTTGTATTCATTTTTAAATTTATTGTATCAGTTTAATCTTAACAATTAATTAAGGAGGTTACTGTCGAATTAAATTTTGCTCTGGGCGCCTGTTTAATGTAGGAGGTTACTAAACAGTTTTAAAACATCGATGTTTCAGTTTTTAATATCGACTCAATTTACAATCATCGATGTTTATTGTTGATGTCTCATCCCTTGCTTCCAGCGACATCTGATTTTTAACCCGTTTTGACTCTCTTATTACTACTTCCTAGAAACTAATAGTTATGTAATGCTAAAGTATGAAGTATTTGTTTGTTTTATTTTGACCTCTTGATTTATATAGGATGGATGTGGAGTTTTTGAGATTAGGTCGTCTTAGAAACGTTGACAACCAAAAATAAGAAAAAGAATGTCAATTCTTTTTTTTCTAAGATGACCTAATCTCAGGAATACCGCATCCATCCTATGAAGTATAAATTATTGATTTTTCCGCAGAACAACACTTTTTGTGGATTATTTTTACAAAACATGGATTTTTCATCCTCCCTTATGTACAAAATTACTTTAGTGAATATCCGGCACAGTCGCAATCCACGTTTTGCGATTCCTTGATGCCGAAAACGTTTTTTCTCAAAATGTCCATCCTCCCCCCGTCTCTACGTCGCTTTAATGTCCGTCCGTCCGTCCATTTATCTCTATGTCCCCGTCCCCCTTCTGTCCGTCTCCGCCTTGTCAGTCTGCCGGTGAACACCACAAGCGACTGAACCGTATATGGCTTTCTCCAAAATTGTTTTTCCCAATCTGACTGATGTCACGACCTCTCGGATTTGAAACGGTTATTTTAATTTGGAAGGTACTTGTGGTGGAGAGAATATTTCTGGTCGAAGATTTAGTAGGACACATTTTGCAACATCAGAATATCACGTTTCCGTTACAAATAATACGACAAATATTTCCGATTGTATGCCACTAGGTTTCTATATATAGATATACTGATATTTAAATTTATATTCTTAATAGCACCAAATCGAAAACAAGTTTCCGGGTTTTTAACTAACAGAAATCCTGTAAAATGTATTCCAAATTCATAACATTGATGTAAATAGATCTGAAGTTATCTACTAATTACGTTGCATATTGTGTCATTTTATCTACATCGGCTATTAATCTAGAAAGTTAGTAGTTAGTTAATAGTTCTTATAGTGCTTAGTACTTGCGTATTTTATGGAGTGGAAATTTACGTTTAACTCTTGAATTAATATTTATTTTTCATTTCTTCTTACGCAATTGACTAAAAATTGGCCCTCAAAATACTTCCGATATATATTTCTCAACATTATTATTGCATACCAGTATTGGACTTTCCATACATGGCATTTTCGATATATTGGTACTTGAAAACGACTGTCATTTTCCTACATACTTTCCTTCAGCTTCTAATAATTTCAACTTCTAATTTTTCGAACATTCTCATTCATTCTATATTGTTATACAGTTGTCTGCTTCCAAGACGTTTACGATAAAGTGGAATATTTGTTCATTATTTAATGAATGTTTATGAATTTTTCATGAAGAATCCATTACCTGTTAACGAATTTGCTTGATAATAAATTGATACGAATATAGTTCATTTCAATTCAAATGGTAGAAAATGTGTATTATGTATTTTTCGAAAGTAGTTTTGATGTTTTTCATTCAATGAAACGAAATGTAAGTTGTGATTAAATATTTTTATAGCAAAGGATTTCTCGTTCGCCCAGTGATTGATATCGAAAAGTACAATATCACTTAAATGCATCACTTGAGGCTTGATTAAACCATAATTCTAATGCGGCCGAAAATAATTTAATTGAAAGTAAAATTGGCAGTACATCATACATTCATTCCTTTTCCTCTTATATTTCATATTCCATGTATCAAGTTTTTTCAGCTCAGTAAAAGTGATCATCGATTCTGTAGGTCAGAGTCTGTAGCACTTTCAAGTCCGTAGATGAAGCTTCGTATTTCGGGTGGTCGTAGATTCGTGACGTAGCGGAACGTTCGGCCGCCACGAAAAATCAGGGTTGAATCCGATCAACGCAAAGATAAGCGATCTAGAAACAGAGGTTTGTTGCCTTCAATTCCAGGCGAATGTCAGAGAAATATCTCAAACAGCCGACACAGATTGCGCGTTATCTTTCCTTCGCCATCATATCTCTAGACCTACTCTTGGGCCGGGCGACGGGCTCTGGATGATTAGCATTGTGTGAGAGAGGCCAAAAACAAACCGATGAGGTTTGTATACACAGAAAAATAAGAATATGAAGAAGGTGAATATAAACCACAATAAGAAGAGGAAGATGAATGCAGAGAAGGCGAAGCAGGAATGTACAACTGGCATGAATTGCGTGCCCCGCAGTGAGACCGACCTGGGAGGTTCAGGGCATCAACCGATGTGCCTCTGACCGAAAGGTTCTAGGGTTCGAGTACCGACTGTGACAAGATTTTCGACACTAACTAGTCAGTTAGGTCGAATTCACCCGCTGTCTGAAGCAGAATTCTAGCGTTTGGCTGCTCTTATAGGAACGTTTCTCTGATCAACACCAGACGAATGCCGGAGCAGTACCTGAAAAACGGACCGCGGACGGACCACGCGTGGTATTTCCCTCCTCGTGTTCTAACCACACCCCTTATTTACACACACACTTGTATGTAGTGGCAGCTATGGCAGGGTGGTTCAAGGGGCACTGTCCTCCCAAATAGTAACAACCATCTTCCCTTTCCTTTTGTGCAGTATTTTGATGTTAAAATAGTCGTTCGTCACATTATTCTCCGATTTCAGAATCCGGCATTTCAGGTTCCGTGTTTCCCTTCATTGGTTTGGGGCGTTCGAGGACTGTCCTGTTACAGTGTAGCCAATGTGGTGTTACGCAAAATAGTACACTAAATTGAAGTCGTAGGCTTCCGCGGCCAGAGTCATGAAAATGATCTGGGCTGTCCGGGTGACGCTGCGTCAAAGTCTGTGTTCACAGTGTAGCCAAATGTAGTGTTACCGTAAGCTGAATGCTTTGGGCTGGTGAAAATTGCAACATGGGACTTGCAATGGCGCGGATGCAGACCGGAATCGGTTTCGTGGGAAATGTGTTCTTGTGGGTTGTCCAGAGCTATCTACTGACAAGTTTTTGAACTCATCTCCAAATACGTTTCCTCCGATTCGCCTGCACGGTGCTACCACACCCAGACTCACTAACCGATCAATCAAACTGACGTCAGACCTCGGCCTCTGCGCTGTGCTCTCCCCCGTCAGACAGCGCCCCACTCGTCACGCTCTTCAGAGTCCCTAGATACAGAGAGTAGCGCATTCCATTGTTCCACCGATCCCGCCATTTTATGTCCCGTTGTCAGGAAAATGTACTAGTCTGTGTATTGAGGATCATGAATCTATGTCAAACTCATATTAATATTCTTGAAAATCGTCCTTGCGTCGCCAATTGTTATAATTTTCCTTCAGCTTCTGAATGCTGCCTGGCGAGGCTATCGGGCGAGAAGATATTAAATGGCGGTGGTTGCGCTACTCTGTTTCCAGGGACTGTACACGCCTTCTCCGTGCCCTCCCTTCCTCTGCATGTCATCAATGATCCGTCGATTTCTGATGAGGGCAATTCAGTGTTTTGTAAATTATCTTGGCTGTCCGGGTGACGCCGCGTCGAATGCTGTGTTGCCGACGTTTCGACCATCTTGTCGCGGTCTTCCTCAGGGCTAGTCAGGACTGGGAGGAATACCACGACAAGATGGCCGAAACGTCAGTAACACAGACTTTGACGCAGATTCACCGGACAGCCAAGATCATTTGCATGACTGGTCGCGGAAGACTACGACGTCAATTTAGTGTACTATTTTGCGTAGCCTGCTGGAAACCAGTTTTTGTATTTAAAAATGATTCTTTCTAGTATTACTATGTTTGTTCTCAGTTGTTGGGGGATAAGCATTACTCTCTACTTAACTCTCGGTGACGACACATTTGCGACCTCATTTTGAAATCCTACTATTTCAAATAAGCAATAAAGACACGGCTGGCCTAATATACACTTTCATTATCTCAAATGGAGCATAACAAAACTTAGATCACCATCATAGTAATAATTACTTGCAATAATTATAATAAACGAATAAATAATGATAAGAATGATGTGCAATGATTGAATTGTGTATAAGGGCTAATGATCTCATAAGATATGAAAAATCCCCGCGCTTTGCTGAGAAGAGTTTCACAAAATGGCGGAAGAATTAGTTGGACACAATATTAAAATACTATATAGTACAAAAACTTCGAAAAAGTAATTGCTATTGAAGCACTACTGGTGTATTATCTTTCGGGCAAAAGGAACTCATATTTTCCAGCGTAAGTGTACTAAGGAGTTACAATCGAAACAACCTGCGAAGATTTATCTTGATTCAATTGGTCCGTTTTTGTATTGTAATGACTAAACTGTACGTATTGCATGCTTTCTCTGTATTTTAATATTGTTCCATTCATTCATAATAAGTACACGATACAAAGTGGATTTGTTATTGAAACACAGGCAACAATTTGCAAATTATCATCCTTGTCATTGTCCCAGTATAAAGTGGCGGTTTCTCTAATGTGATGTTAGACCCTCTGCCGCCACCCTCAGTGAGCTTTTTGCACTGCAAACTAGAGCGCGGTGGGTTGTTATAATGTGCATCGCTTCCAAACCGGTTATTACCGTTGATTCCGAGCCGCGTCGGGGGCAAAATTCTTCGTCACGCTTGTTCTCATGTCGAGTCCTCGAGACTGCATTTTCAAGCGCAGTAACATTTCTTGGATGAAAATATTTGCGGATTTTCCTGATTTTGTAGGATTCAATGCAACATGATGTTCACCTTTTGTCGTTTCTTTTGAGTACATCTGGACGCCTTGCAAAGACTTACAAAATAATAAATTAAATAGAATGAACGATTTGTTAAACTTCCGTTCACACTTTTATGTAGTCTTTGTCTCTAAGTCATTTTTGTGCTGTAATTTTGTTTGCTGTGCAGCAGAAAAATATGGAAAGGAACAAACCATCCTTTTAAAGGACGTCGTCACAAGCAAGGGGATGGGAATTCCTGCCTTTCGCATTACGTATATTATTTTCTCTTTGACATTTGCGTGTGTGAGAGAAAGAAAGAAAGAAAGAGAGAGAGAGAGAGAGGGAGAGGGAGACTGGTTAGTGTGTACTTGAGAAAAGTGATGCAAACGGACCAATTTCTTCCAACTCCCAAAGTCTGTGCGAGGAGATCTACTGGAGCGAGAAGAAGAGGAAATAAATACTGCTGCCACAGCACATACTTTCTCGCGTTATTTCTAACTTTTGCAGTTTTCGAATATTCCGAGAGACTAAAGAAAACGAGACATGCGCCGTTATTTTAAGCATTATTGTTCTACCCTTGAATAAAATTTAAAGAAACAATTTGAAGCGGTTTTTCAGAAAAAACTGTGTAAATTGCATTAACTTCCAGTAGAATTTTTGCAAAACCTATTGTTTTCTCAAATAATCGTACATGAAAAGTATTTTAATCTGTTATTTTAGAACAGATTTTGTTTTAGAAAAATCTCTATCTTTAATATCGCAGTTTGGAAATTTTAACTTTTTGTAATTTTTTGTAATTTTTGAAAATACGGAGAGTTTTCTGGAAACGAGAATAGCGCCAATGTTTTCACCATTCTTTAATACATATGAGGAAAACATTTTAAAAAAATTTTGGTGCTATTTTTGTGAAAAAAAATTGTTTAAAAAATTCGAATTGTCTACATTTCACATAAAGTTTCCCGAAAACTAATCGTATTATCGAAAAATTGTACATAACCTTATTTCAAGATCTGTTGTTAAAGAACACATTTCATTCAAAAAAATCTTTATCTTCAATATTGCAGTTGTAAGAAGACGCCGAAAAACTTGAACGTCGCCTGGCTTTCTGAAAACAGGTTCGAAGTAAAGATGTTCTCTTGAGAATGTTCAGTGGCAGAGTAGTTCACCTGCAATATTCTCCAACGTAGGTAACGTGCAGACACAGAAACTTCTTCTGTCCAAATATTAAATATGTTCAAAAACACTTCTGCTTATTTTAGATTACCACACGCATTCACTCTGAAACAATGTGAATTGATACATCAGTATGGAATAGTCTCGATGCAAATGCCAAATTCAGTAACTTGCCTGTAGGAAATTTTAAAGATCATTTGGTTCTGAATATGATGACATCGACACTATTGGAGCAGACAAATTTTGCAAGAGGTAGACATAATCGAAACGCCTAAAAATTATGTAAGGGGTAGACAGAATTGAACACCCCTACGCATATATATTTCATGGACACAAGAGGTCGAGTGCAAGCTTTTCAGACACACACAGACACACATACTCACAAGCAATAGATGGTTTTTTCTTTGGCATCTAGCTATTGGACATTTTCTACAGCATATAAGAAAAGAACAGCATGAACTGACAGACGGACTGACGGACGGGCGCAAATTACCATAAAATTATATTTATAAAATACGTAGACCTATGAAAATATTTTGTTGTCAAGAAACATTTATTTCATCTTCAAAATTACTAACAACGATCGCAATATCAGACGACTGCGAACAATAAACGATGAATTTTCATAGCAATTTACGGCGATTCTATTCGCGCTGAAAAGTTTATAAACTGAAGAAAAGGATTGATATTTTGACAAGAAACCTATCAAAAATAATACCAACTTCTATTTGGCAGATTGTTCGTCATATGAAACGCCATACAGTTACAACTATGATGATAGTCGTAACACTGGACAATTCATTTATATTCAGAAAAAAGAGTTTTTTGAATAACTATCCTTGAAGTTATCCCGAGATCGTACAAGTTGGCCGTTATACGGGCAGTAATGATTCTGACGCAAGCTGTTGATAATTAATAGATAGGCGCTAATGAATGTTGTGTTAATATGGGAAGGAGACTTCAGCGATTATGAAGTAGAGTGTGCTTTGCTTGTTAGGAACTCTTTAATGACACTTAAACGAGAAAATACCGTAAGATCTTTCGCATGTACGCATTTAAGATCCTCCCCCAAATTAGCACTCTTCTTCTTTTCACATCATTATATACTATTTTTTCCTTTGTTTTTAATTATAGTTTATGTGCCCTTTCGCTCTTCACAATGTTCACATGTGTCATCACCTTTCTTTTTATCATCGTCACTAACCTATTGTAAGAAATGTTACATTTACCGCCGATATATCGCTATTTGTTACATTAAGGCAAATCAGTTTCCTTATCGTATGGAACTCGCAAGTTCGGTTGTTTTCAATATGAAAATCGCATCTGGAAGAAATTTCCGTGCATTCATGAAAATCATCTATTCTTATATCAAACAGAAATTAATAATTCCGAGAAATAAGTAATAGCAAATAAATAAACTGACAAAGCCACCCGACGCACAAAATACGAAAGCAACAGTAATTATCACTCGTAGAAATCTTAATCTATTTCGCTAATTTCTAAATTTGCTAGAGTACGATGAGATCTGCACATGAAAAAACTTTCCCTTCCCTGCAATCAAATGAAACATGCCAATATTCCGACATACACTTACGTTGATCAGGTCAAATTATGTCACAGGAGTGTACCCCACCAGGAAGTTCCAAGATTTTCGACATTAGCTACATAGCTACGTCGAATTCAGCCGCTGTCTCGAGGAGAATTCTTGCGGCCAGCTCCTCTGATCAGTAGTTTTGTGTGGTTTCTGCGATGAACAAAAGCCGAATGCGGGAGCAGTATCGTAACAAACGGGCCACAGACCACATGGGATCATTCCATCCCTTTCCTTTTCCTATCCTCACTCTTTCTTACACACACTAACATGCACCACACTACCACATATACCGACTGGGACAAGCTGGGAGATACCTGGTTGAGGAGATGTATTGGCGGCGCCAGATCTCTCCATCCAGCATGGGAAGATCACCGTTAACTTTTGAGGAAGAAACACGCACTCAACTTACAGGACTAATAACCTGAGCCGTTGACGTGCCCGGAGACAGTAAAATAATCAATCAGTCAAACATTCCGATGTGACTGAAATCCGCTGTTTCCCGTCTACTCCAGCGTTGAAGTCGCTGGCGTCGTCGGCACTGCGTGCCCGCCGCCTTCGCCCTTCATTCTCTCACTGCCCTCTAGGAATGCGACATCCGTGACGTTTTCAAAACAGTTCCTTAAAAAATATCGATGTTTTAAACATCGATTAATTGAAACCAATATTTTTTTAACATCGATGTTTTGGGCTCGATGTTTTCACGTTTGTTTGTTGGATAAAAGATGCCCTAATAACAATTTTGTAAAAGTTACAATAAGAAACGATAACTCATTGTAACAATATCTGTTCGTATTCGATCGAAACGAAAGCGGTTTGTTCTATCTTCATCGAACAGACTACCATCCCTTGCTCGAGATGATCCTGATGGTGTGGGATTTCCCTCGTCTTATCAGTATTTCGCTCATTGAGACACGTTGTATAACTTTGTTTTGAGCTAAATTATATTATAAACTAATAAGCACACCTGTGGTCAAATTAAAATTTGTTGCGCACAAATTTAATATTAGAGGTTACTGAACGAATTTTAATACATGGTTTTTGGTCGATATGTTATTAACATCGATATTTCGCAAAATCGATGTTTTCTTGGCAATGTCGCATCACTACTGATCACCCGGCACTTCTCTTCACTTTCTAGCATTCTACTATGTAATATAGAAGCGAATGGTGCTACAAAAGCACGCACTTCCTCTCATTACGGCAACGCAATATTATACTTCTACATGAAACTTACATTGTATTTTTTTCCTCCGTGCATTTTTTCCCTCCGCGCCGTCCTTTATTCTGTCCGAGGAAAAAAAATTTCGAGAAAATTTGAAGCCATTTTTGGGGAAATAATATAAATACCATTAACTGTAGCAGAAATAACGCGAAAATGTATCAACAAATTGTACTTCACCTTATTTAAAAATCCTGCAGTTTCTATTTCCTTTCGATCATGAATAATCGTAGAACATACGTCAATAGATCTACGTAGAAGATTGTCGCCAAGCACGCTATATCCATGTTCGACCAACTAGTCGCCGAGAAGAACGACGCGACGAGGCCCCAAGGAAAGCGACGGAGCGGTTCCTGCGCCGAGTGTGGAGGAGCCGCCGGAGAAACCGAAGAAAGCGCTCGTCCGCGAGCCAGAGATTCGCCTCGCGCGTCTCGATCGAGATCCGCGAGGAGCCTCGGAGCGCCGGCGCGGCGGTCGTCTCGTCGAGAGCAACGGACGGATCGATTCGCTTTCACTCGCCACGCGGACGCGGCGCGACGACGCCACGGAACAATGTTTGTCACAGGGAGGCGTTCAGTGGTTGATTATTTTGTTTCCGACGCGACAACTGCTTTGGTCGTTAGTCTCGTAAGCGTAAATATATTGAGCGGGAGCATTTCAACATGAATTTCATGTTTTCGGGAAAAGTCTTTGTTCTCAGCCATCCGGCCTGTGCAAAAATGCCCAAGGCAATTTTGTGCGCATAGCGCTCGCTCATTGTTGTCGCGTTCGTGCGCGCACAGCAGCCGTTGGAGGCCTCTAGCATAATGGTTTTGCAACATTTAGTGCTAACCGAATGTTCTGTTGCTAAATATTAGCGTATAGAGCGCTCTAAAATGCAAACCGTTTGTTATATCAGCTTTTTTTTTTCTAAAAGAGGAAGTAAAACCGTTGAAAGAAAGCTGTTGTAAGCCCCGTCATCTTCGATGTGAACCACCCACCATTTGCTTTACATCGGCCCTCCCTCCGATTTAACCACAGACATAGAGCAGCTAAGCACGTTTTTGGATGAAGATTCGACCCAAGTCGTGTGTACACTCTGGCCAGGAAATTATAATGCTATAGCGATCACGGCTAAATCAACATCTGACATTCAGGAATAACAAAAAAACTTGCTTTAATGTTTCCTTTGGGATGTTTCTGCCTATTGAAGAAATAAAATTTCCAAATTAGTGCAAAAAACTGCAAATATGAGGTGACCAGAAATGTTGTTACATATATGAAGCGAGGGGCACTAGAGGGTTAAAATTCAGTGCCAGAAAGAGGGCTCCTGAGCGCATCGAAACCCCGTTTCTATTGATTGATTGATTAGTGTTTCCGGGCGCGTCAACGGCTAAGGTAATTAGTCCCGTAAGTGTTGTGCATGTTTTATCGCTAATAGCTGTAATCCTCCTCCGCTTGGTGGTGAGATCCGACGCCTACCTGCATGCAGGCTTGCAGGGTTTCCCCAACTAGGTATCTCCCGTCACCGAGGCACCTCCCCAGCCTGGACATTTCAGTTCCCGACTGGTCTCCCAACTGTCATAGTGATGCGGATGTAAAAAAGTGCATAAGGAGTGATGATAGGGCAAGGAAGAGGAAGGAAATTTTGCAAGCGGTCCGTGGCCCGTTTGTTAGGGTACTGCTCCAGCATTCGCCATGTGTTGATGAGAGAAACCAGGAAAAACTATCGATTAGGATAGCCGGCCGCTAGAATTCTCTTCCAGACAGCTGCTGATCTTGACCTAGCTCTCCAGCTAGTCAAAATATTGCCACCGTCGGTAGTGGAACCCTAGGGCCTCCCGGTCAGAGGCACTGCAATGGCATCAATTGATGACCTGAGCCATCTATACCGATCTCCCTGTGTGGGCCACCGCAGTGTTGGGCATGTGCAGGTCCAACGGCTCCCGCGAATTCTTCCAACTTCCGCGCTGGTCTCGCCACCGCCGGGAAGGCAAAATTCGGCGAAGTCGCCCATGGCCATTGAATCGCCTGGGGCGATCAGCGCTTGCCGGGAGTTATAGAACATTTCAATCCTCTTATTTGATTGGCCCATTAGTCCTGACCTCTATTCTTAAACTCATATATGCTTTCTAAATCGCACTCTTGCAAGTGAGTAATAATCAGAGTTCAAACAACCTCCGTGGTTTTCGCCGCACGCCACATTAAAAAATCTTTGTAATCGTGCAACTTTGAAATTCTATTTCAGGCTATTACGACAATTACACAACTGTGAAAGTCATCTTTCAAGTTTTCTTATAATGATGTGGTAGTCGACCAAGTACATGAAGAAGAGTTGATCTCATAACTAGCGTATCGAGTTACAAATCGTAAACTTTTTTCGTCCATCAGAGCTCTCTAGGCTCGAGCCTTGAGAACGAGTCTCACCGCCTAACATCGGCCCTTTAAAGGGAGCCAGCCGGCACCTCGAAGGCAGTTCTGAGTCCAGTCCCAAGTCCAGTCCCGAGTCGAGTCCAGTGAACCAGCAGTCGGGAGTCTATCGTCATGGGGCTACGGTCACAGCCAGTAGTCGGCGGGAAACGTCCAGGAGCCGGACGTGTGGAGAAGCAGGGGATTGGAGATTGCCAAGGACTGGCAATGTGGCGGCTAGTGGCAGTTACCACCCGTCTGTCTGATGCCGTAGGAAGACGGCACAGCTCAGGGAGAGGCTACTCCTTAACCCTGCAATGGCTGGCAACTGTGTAAATAAGGAACCAATAAATTGTTGTTGGGTTAGCGTGCGACTTACATTTACGGACACAACAGGTTGCATGTCGTCTCGGCTTGTCACCCGGCGCTCGGGGAGGGCGCGAGGGTCGGCGCCGCGTTTCGGCGTGCGGCGGGGTGCGCCAGTCGGCGGGGAAGAGAAGGGCGAGTCGTCGCGTGCGAGGGCGACGGAGCGACGCTGCTGAGTCACGAGCCATTCGCATCAGCCATTTTAACGCACGAATTTTAACGTTTGCTCCTACGGCCACGGACTTTATTCGTTGTTTGCGTTTCGTTGCTGTGGTCCTCAGTGCGAACTTATTTATGCGACTACAAAAAACAGCAGCCGGACAACGGGCGGAGGATCGGCGAAGTTCCCTCTTGAGCTTACAGTCAGTTCACTCATGTGAGCGCTGTTTTATGACTCGTTGGTGTGAAACCAAATGGAGAGGGGTGTGGATGGTAACACTCAGAAATGATTCGCTCTCATTTCACTGGCATTGGCTAGAGTGCTGAGTCTGAGATACTCGAGGTTATTTGTCAACGGCTGGAGAATTTCTCGCATGAAATAAATGTATGTATTTTCATACAGTAAAATGTAAGTTCACTTTTAAACTTTCTTTGGAAGAAATATTAATTTTATAGACACTACTTTGATTAAACGTTAATGAATTTGCGAGATCAATTAAAATGAAAATGAAAGTAAACATCCTGGGATTTTAGTAATTCTACATTTATGATACTTCCGTTTAGACGTGTTTGATGGCTTAATAGATATGCAAACACAATCTTGTCATCTTTCGACATGATTTCTATCCATTTCTACAATATTCTTTTTTACTGAGCGACGAGAGTGGTAGTAGTAATGACGAGACCGACACAATGCAAATCACTCAGGGAAAGTATCCTTAACCTGCACCGCACGCTCAGAACTGTCTGAGGCACGAACGGCTGCCGCTGCAGTCCACGTGTCTGGCGGCAGTCTGCAGATCAGTGCGCTCTTCGGCGACGCCAACTGTTTTAGAACCTGTCAACAACACCAAAAAAGTCCCCCGCTGCCTGAGCGGGCCGTTGCCGCCGCCGGGTCGTTCAACTGCGCCGCCGGCAGCCGCCGCGAGCCGCCGCGCGCTTTCGCGAGGGTCCTGCGCAACTGGTTCTGCAACGCATCGCTCGACCTCGACCGCGCCGCCACACCAATTATCGCGGCCGACAGTGCACCGCGCCGCGCCGCGCCTTGTCGCGCCGCACAGGAGAATAATTACCGACGGCGGCGACGGTTCAGTAACTGCAATAAAAAACAAGAATTCCGCATGCTCCGACCGGCTTCGTTAGCTCGGAGACAGCGTTACCAGAATATCTGTAGCGTCTCCGGCCAGTTGGCCCCAGCTTCGACTGTGGCATATTTTGGACTCCAGCTGAATCACCAGGACGAATTCAGAGGCCGATTGGAGGAGTTTTTGCGGGCGACAGCTCTGATCGGTAGTTTTCCGTGGTTTCTCCGTTCAGTTCCATCGGAATGCCGGAGCTGTTGACTAACAAATGCAGCCTAGACAGTCCGCCATACTTTTTTATTATCCTCGGTCTCTTCGCTTATAACCCCCAGAGGAATTATACTACCCATCCTACGCCGGTCGGGAGCTTGGGGCTTGTGGCGTCAACCCCGGTGTCCAGCGGGCGACAATGCCTGGATGGGGGAGCCCTCGCAAGCCAGCGGATTGTGGATTGGCGTCGCATCCCACCGCCCAGCGGGGGAGGCACGCCACTTCTCAGGATATCTGATGCGCTGCAGTAAAGGGTGGCTCTCCTGGGTTGCTCTTGGGTGGGCGAGCTCTCTGTCCAGGACGCGACCCCGCGTTCGATTCCCGGTCGGGCAAGATTATAGTGTGCGTTTGCTTGCAATTTCCCAGTGTACGTTTCTGTGTAACGATGAGAAAACTCACTTCTCAGGTTGAGAAGACAGAATATGGCGTGGGGATGGCTTCGTGCTAACCATACGTACCCCTCAACCCTTGATCGCGAGGCCGGGTTCGATTCCCGGTCGGGCAAAATTATAGTATATGTTTTCCTTGAAAAGTCCTAGTATATGTTGCTGTGTGACGATGAGAAAACTCACTTCTCAGGTTGAGAAGACCGGAATACGGCGTGGGGATGTCTACGTGCTAACCACACGTACCCCTTAGCCAGGCGCGGATCCACGGGGAGGGAAATGAGGGAAATTTCCCCTCCCAAAATGTTTCAGTAACTATTAATTTCAATTTGGCACGAAACTGTCAAGCAAAAATATTTTCGTATAAACGTTAAAACAAATAACAATGTATCGCATCATGAGCTGAGTTTAGCCTGCGTCACTCTACATCATCTGTAATGTAACACATTCGACGAAAATATTTTGAATAAAAAAATTTCTCCTCCCAAAATTCGTTTCTGGATCCGTTCCTGCCTTAACCCATGGCCGCGAGGTCGGGACGCTGTTGGTAGACCCTGGCCCGTAACGGGCTGTCACACCACGTACAGACAGTAAAGGGTCTCATAACTATAGCAGTTCACATGTCCGGAAATATCCATTAGGCGATGGCGTTCTCCTACCTTGGGACCTTTCAGTCATAGGACGTTCCGACACTCCGAACCTCCTGCCCTCCGACCCTCTGATCCAGACGCGCCCCCTGTCAACCTCGACTCGTCAAAGCTACAATCCATCTAACCTTCTAGCTCGCTTCCTGAAACTTTCCCATTCTGGAAACTTTCTGAAATATTAAAAGATTCTAAAACATTTTCTTTCTTTTAGCGCTATTCTCAGTTAATCAAACGATGCAAACATTCAGTGACACATCGAAAATACTTAGATAATGTGCACTATTTAGTAGTTCTAAAATAAGAGTTTAATGTTAACTAGTGCATATCATAAATTTCATTAACAGTTCAGTTGGTAAACAAAGAATGATCTCCTTGACAGCTTGTTTGAAAGTTACGGAACATAATAAGTGGAGATCTCAGCATGATCTCAACGTTACCAGAAAACATAACTTTTGATAAGTGGATTAAGTTATTAAATAACTTTTATGACTTCAGTGATATTACTTACGAATACATATTACGTACACATTACACGAATACATATTACGTACAAACATATATTATTACACACATAGTACATTATTACATACATAGTACATTATTACATACATAGTACATTATTACATACATAGTACATTATTACATACATAGTACATTATTACATACATAGTACATTATTACATACTTAGTACATTATTACATACATAGTACATTATTACAGACATAGTACATTATTACAGACATAGTACATTATTACAGACAATACATTATTACATACATAGTACATTATTACAGACATATTACATATACCGTGTCAAATATATGGAACTTTTACCACTTGTTTTAGTGTAAAAGGCGTAATGAAACGTAACTTACGTAGTTTTAGGATTAACTAAGTAATGCTTTACTTTCTTGCGAATGGCGCTAAAGGCCTAAAATATTCGTTCGGTACGGCGTCCAGGTAGCGCCAGGCCTCAACCACTCCTCAGCTGGGGTTCGACATCTGCCTACATTTGAAACACCCGCAGAAAACCCACATCATACCTTAAAGCTCTCTTTAGACTACTACATCTCTCGTATTCTTACACTGTACACTTTTATTTAGCTTCTGGAAATGTTTCATTCCAGTGCTTTTCTTTTACATAAACGAAGGGCTAAGTATGCAGAATCGGCGATTTTTCGACAGATTAATTCATATTTTGGGGCTCTGATAACGAAAAATTGGATACATCGTTTTACTATTTGTAACAAATTGTTTCCTACAACGTGGGGTACAGTCAGAGCACCCATTTTGATGGTCGTTGATACAGAAAAAACGATTGACGAGGAAATATCTGTCTGTATGTGTGGTCGTTCATTTTACAAGCAATTCATTCAGTGCACGAGACGTTGTGAGACAGTCTATTGTTTGCTTCTGCAAAGTAAATTCAGTGCAGATGATGAGGATGTATGGTAGTGAAATGGCTTCCACGTTTCCTTTTCAAATCAATGCAGAGTAATGGTAGTGAGCTGGTTTGGCTTAGCCTCCAACTAACGTGTAAAAGTCACGATTTAAAAAAATGTATAATAATAATAATAATAATAATAATAATAATAATAATAATAATAATAATAATCATTATTTCCTAGGTTCACGTACAAAGATGTTAAGTCGGTTAAATATAAAACTTTCTCCAGATTGCCATCAGCCTGCAAAGGAGCAGAACCAAGTGAGTGTGGATGTCTCTTCAATACTTTTCGAAAACTACGGGTTGTTCCCAATAACACGATGTCTAACATTTCCCTTTTTTATTGATCTGGTAGTTGGAGCATGTTCTTAGTAAGTTAAACGAAATAAATTCTTGAACTTCAATATCGGTGAGACCCGTGTTTTTACACCTCGCATCCGGCTGCTTTGATTTCCATACGCTTGTGTTTCAAATCTTTCTCTCTCTCCCTCTTTTATTGGTTGCGACGTTGTTGTTATTGTTATTGTTATTATTATTATTAGTCATAGTATTAAACTATCCGTTTGTCCATTTTCCCATTTCAAGGGAGTTTTCAGGGTCTTCAGCGTGCATTCGAGATGTCCCGTGTGTTGGCCCGTGGGCGTTGGAAGCTTGTAAGAAACATGATGTACAAGGCAACTTTCTCATCCTCACCCACTGCAGTCCCACCGGTTCGCAGCGAGGACCTTGCAGTTCTTTTTCGTCGCGTTGTGGCTCCGCAGATGCAACTGTACTCGCAGGAATTTCTCTGCGTTCTTTCCACCGCAACCTGCCAGACACGTTAGACTGTGATATATGAGCAGTGGGAGCCCCATATTGGTAAGAAATTGGGGACGAGTGACCAAAACGTTTTGCCGAATCCTGAAGTTTCCTGTTGATTGTGTAGTATGCTGTCATCATCCTCACATTGTACTTTCAGTTTCATTCATTTTGTGCCGCAGCTGTTACTGTTGAGTTAGTGTTGTAAGCATTTGCTGATTTCAACCTAGTATTTTATTTAACGGTAAAAGGTTTTTGTCACCCTTCAAATGAGAAGAAACCTGATAGATGGAGGCAAAGCAGGAGATGATCTCAGCTTGTGCTCAATAGATCAAGGCGAGTTGGACAAAAAACTATTGGGATCAGAGTCGCCCGTCGACATAGAAAAATGTTACACTTTTCGTTTATAGGCATTTAGGCGAATATATATATATATATATATATATATATATATATATATATATATATATATACATATAATAGATTTTTAACGTAAAAATTATGTTTATATATAATAGGTTCTGTGTTTATATTTTTATAAACCCGAAACATCAGGAAAGACCATTATTTGCTTTTTGAGCTTGTATATTGACTTTTACTCAGTTGGTATACCATTGTCATAGAGTTTTGTGAACAAAATGTATTTTTTGTAGGTTCTGTATATTCTGGTCTCTGATGCGATGGTTATTACTTGCGTATTGTTGTTATACGTTTTCTTGTATTATTGTATCCTAATACAAGTTTATTATTCAATACTTTCTCGCATTTTCTTCTTAAATGAAAATTGACATTCACAAAATCAATATTCCTTAACTAGATCACAAGGCACGAATGAAACATACGACAAAGAAAAATATAAAAATAGACTTGTAATAAATTTTAATATCAACAATCTTGTTTATTATTACTTGTATCAACACCAACGTTTTAATAGAAAATCCATCAGCATCGGCCATGGTATAACAGCCCTCTTTACAAATTAGCCTAAGTGAAATCAGAACATGTCATCAATCAAAAACACTTAATTAGTAACATTTGTAGGATAATCCATAATTCACTAATAAAAACTTAAGTCTATGGATGTCTCACCTCGATTAAGTTTGTATTCAATCAAATGACCACCATTAAAAGTGCAGTCATTGAAATTGTATGTAGCTGGAGAAGTTCTATTTGATTCTACAGCTGAATGTGTTGTTTGTGAATTGCGTTTTTGTTCGAAATTGAAGAATGGTAGTCCACATTTCGTACGGTTTTAACGAGCATGCATTCCCCGTGACCCGTGATTTTAATAGCTTCTTGGAACTGTATTCCGACGTGGGCGAAATGTGAAATATTATTGTCGAGGGACTTAAATGGTTATTGATTTTATGTGTGGTATCCAAAGCAGCTTTTTGATAAAAAATATTAGTCCATTTAGAAATTTCATTCCAAGCAACAGGACACTTCCTACACCACAAATTATATTTTAAGTAAAAAGGATTAGAAATGATTAAGAGACGATCTGTTTCCACTTTCTTACGTCGTTTCTCCATTAACATTTGTAAAGACGTACACGGCACCTGCGTATGTATATATATATATATATATATATATATATATATATATAATTCATTTTAATTTTCTCGGCCATGTATTGGAAAGAAATGCATCATAAAAGGAAGTCGATAAAATTTACACGGGTTAAATGCACCTAATTGGATATGGAAGATGTCATTTTTACATTTAATTTGCGGACATATCATGAGTGAATTAACCATTGAAAATTTCACTCGATAATGTTGAGGCGAGTCCCGAATGAATTCCGTTTTATGTGCAGCTCACTTTCAGAATTGTGCCAATCGTGGTGTGGGGAGCTTAGAGCTTGTCCCGACTGGGGCGATGCCCCGTTGGTGGGAGACAGTTGGTTGGGTAAATGTCGCTAGTCGGCGGTAGGTCGGCGCCGGATCTCGCTTTCCAGCGAAGTTTCACCGCCAGTTTCCGATGAAAAATATGATCTACACGTGCGGCACTAGTGACCTCAGTAATTCACGCACCCGGAATCACTAACAATCAATCAATCAATCAATCAATCCCAACAGGAGTTCCATAGACAGGACCTGGGCTCAATTTTCGACAGCAGACGAATAGACCCACCCTAGACCAGAATTCTTGAGGAATGAAGTTGATTGTGGAGTGTACTAAGTAGTAGCTGTGTTAGTATATGTAATTTTCGAGTCCACAACCACAACTTTATTAGTCGCGTTAGCGAGTCCAGGGTAGTGTTGCGCCTCGTCAGATTGATCAATCAATCAGCAGTGTAGGTGCGGTGGCAGCCTGGGCGGAGGCAGTACGTCAGCGGCGCCGAACGCCTCGCGCCGTGGCGCTGAGAGCCTTACGGTTCCTCGCCAAAAACTGGTTTCCTTGGGCTTGGCTTAGAAAAAGCAACCCGCTCGAGGGTTTTTGCAACCCGAAACTGGATTCGTCTGCGGTGCGGTTCTCGCCTCCTTATGCATTCCGGATGCTGGATCCAGTGATCTGAGACTGTACTGGGAAGATTATGCAGTATTAAAAAAAAGTGGGTCTCCATCAGCATACTTTCTCGAATTAGTGGTAACTCTAAGGTAAATTGTAATTTTCTAACCTCTATCTTATTAACACTTCACCCCTCTTTCAAAAAACGCGTACGATATAACTCACAATTACACAAATACTATCAAAGTTAGGAAAACTGTGTAAGAATGATTGAAATATATATTATTCAAAAATACGATTTTAATTATAGCAATAATAACAATAATAATAATGATAGTAATAATAATAATGATAATAATAATAATAATAATAATTAATTCCTGCATATGATGGTAATCTGGGTAGCAATTAGCAAAAAAAGTAGTGCTGCTACACCAGCAAATACTTTCTCACATTATTTCTAAATTTAACAATTTTAGAAAAATCCAGGGACTTCAAAGGAAATGAGACCTACGCCATTTTCAACGCTCTCTATTCTCTATATGAGGACAAAATTAAAGTAATTTTTTATAAATTCCATAATTTCAAGTAAATATTATAAAAAAGCTACAAGTTTTTCGAACAATTGGGAGTGAATTTTTTAAAGATCTAATTTTTTACAACAGATTGTATTTTCAGAAAATCTCTTTCATCAATATTGTACTTTTGCAATCTCAAATTTTGAAACTACAGAGTTTTCATAGAATAGTACCACCGCCAATGTTTTTCTCGTCTCTTACTACACACGCGAAACCAGTGTGCTACAGAATGGCACAGACTTTCCCGTATTAGTTTTCTATTTCTTTTGGTTTCGGCTAGCTATTCAGATATTGCCACATATTCTTGCCAGCTGCAAACTATCACCGCCCAAAGTACATTTTTAAAAACTTTTCTTAGTTTTTTTTCCTTTCCTAATAGAACAAAAATATTCGTGGCAATTTTCTTTGAACAATTTGAATCTATTTTTAAGAAAATAGCGTTCAGCGCTAAGAAAATAGAGTTTCAGCGCTTCTATAAGTTCCAATTTTGAAGCTCTTTTTCACATGAGTTTTCGAAAAACATCATTAGAAGTCATTTGAAGTACAATCAAGTATCTCATAAATACAATAGTGTTTACAAATTGCTGGAAATGTGCATATTATCGGTGTGAGAGATCTTTAGAAAAATTACATATGTGTAATTTTTGAAAAAACAAAAAAATTCCCCAAAATAATCTTTACGTCATATTAAACAGTACAATTAGCACTATCGATTCAAAAAAATTGAAGAAAAAATTTGGAGCCATTTATGAGAAAATGGCATTGGAGCTTTTCTGAAAATGCGGACGTTTGAGATAGTTTTCACAGAAAACGATTTAGTTTTCGAGAAACTACTTCACATTATTTAAAGCACATGTACTCATAAATATAATAATGTGAACAAGTTGCTGTTTATTGCAATATGATTTCCGTATTTATTCCCCCTACTCCTACTTGCCCTCCCGTTCTGGTGCCAATGCAACTGTTCCTCCTACCACTACTCAGTTTATCAATACCATTATTGCATAAATTTGTTTGGGTCGTAGGTCGTGGACGGCCCCGTACGGGAAATACCTGTAAACAACGTTTAATATGGGAACATGCACAGGACTACTAAATACTGGAATGATAACATGTTTTCAAAACAGAAAAAAAAGAACTTTAATTATTTTCTTTGGTTGCTCACGGCAACAATGCAACAATACGTGAATATTCCCTCAAGCTTGGCAACATTATTTGGACACGAAATTACCATTAATTACATTACATGAAATTTCAATTAATCAAATTACGTGAGATTACCATCAATCCAGTTACAAGAAATTACCATTAATCAGCTGATTCGCAATTGTTTTATGTTCAGGAATTCCTTTACTCAAGAAAAAAACCAATATCATTAACAACTTTTTCTTATACGTACGTATTTGCCAAATACAACAATGAAAATGTAAAGAAAACAATACTAAATTTTTTATTGCCGGCTGACAAACAATTACGTTCGTTCTGTTTTAAAATTTCGAAAATTCCATTATTCTTGCCAATGATTATTTAATTTATTTGAATGTACGCGAGCACAGATCTGATTTTAAATAATTACGCTGCGAACGCGACACTTCCCTGCTGCTGCGTCGTCGAAAACAGCGCCGTTGCCAGTTCGGTCGTTCTATGTGCGCTCACTTGCACTCGCCGACATACTCGCGCGCTCCAATCTTGCACGGGCCGGTTTCCTTCAAAATAATTCTCCCCAGGAATTCCATAAATTGTCTGATCACCTCGAACCACAAATTCACAAAATAAATAATACTTCTTCTTTCTTCTAATTGGCTCACTGCATCAATAAACGTTCGCGCTGTTTACATGTCCATTACGCACTTTCGATTCGCCGCCAAAAAATGTCTAAGTCCGAAATATTTTACAAATTATGAGTTCGTCAAACGTGGACACGATGTCCCTCTCACTGCTGACTAGACAGAACTACTCTAAAAACCATGTCGATTTAACATGTTACCTCGGAATATAAAAAAATGCCGGCGAAATCCATTTTCACCTTTTCATTGTTGTTTCCATAATTTTACTAAAATGTCCAATATTACTTATTTTGACATGTTTCCGCGTTTATTCATTACGGCTTCTTCCCAATGTTAAGATTTTCTTGTCCAAACAGATGTTTTCGATTTATTTTACGTCGAAAATTGCTAATTTCTCTGTCGACATTACACATTAATTAGTCGCTTGTTTTTGGTATCATTAATTTGTAATATTTCTTTATTTCGAAAATTCAATGTTCTATAAACTCTTTAGATCTTTTATAATTTTGTTAAATTTATACCATGACGATTCACTACGCCTCTCGTTGCCTAATTAGCATTTCTTCATAAAATTTTGGTAATTCAAGTTACTATTTTCGACATGTTCGACTGGGTTTTTTCTCTAAAATTTTTGATTCCAATTTTAAGCGAACCCGTCGTCCGATCGCGTTCAAATAAAAACCACAATGTTCATTTAATTATTCTCTAACTAACTGGACGGTTAGATTTTCCCAAAATTATCGAATTCATTGTGTTCTCCAGAATTGCCGAAATACTCTTTCCGCGGCGCGCTGTTCTTTTGTCTTGCTCAGATCGATTCACAATACACGTTGTTTGTTTCATTGACTATAGCTCAATAAATACTTACTCTTTGCCCACAATTGTTTTTGGGGAATGTCTAATAAAATGAAATCATTACATTATGTAAATATGAACAATGTGAGAGAAGTCAAAATGAAATATATTTTTATGATTTTTGAAAAAACAAAAGTATAGACCAGTATGGAATTTATGTGCTCTCATAAAGTACATTAGGCACTATACTTACCAAAAGTTTAAAGAAAAAATTTGGAGCCGTTTTTGAGAAAATCTTGTTTTTATAATTTTTTTAAAATTGGACATATTGCACGAAAAAGTTTGCGAAAATTACAAAAATCTTTAAAGAAATGTACATAACCTTAACGAAAGAACTCTTTATGGAGAACCAATTTTATTTAAAGAACAAATCTCTATCTGCAATTTTGTAGTTGTAGGAAGACGCCGAAAAAATTCAAACTTTTGCAGTTTTCAATAATTCTGGATTAACCGTAAAAATCGGACGTATGACACGTTAAGTGTATTTCACTCTAATCTCACAAGAATGTTAAAGAAAATATTCGGAGATTTTTTTGAGAAAATTTTGAAAATTTTCGGGTCTGTTAATGTTAATTTTATAGAATCTTTTTCAAAATCAAAAAGCTTCGACACGAGCCAGATCGAACCTACGCATGGTTTAGGCGCTAGTAGTTGTCCACAGACGGACGGTCGGACAGACAGACAGATAGACAGGCAGACATTTTGCTTTCAATAGGTTTTCCGGTATCAAGAGCCCAGAAAATAGGGCTACATCATGTGTTAAGGGATTTGTTTTTCTTAATTTTGCAACTGGTTTTATCCACTTTTTATTAATCAGGGCCCGGCAATGAAATATTTCTGCCTAACGCCGAATTTTTGCGCAGCTTCATAACCTGAAGCTTAACAAATACTTAAATTTTTCATTAAACTTATCTCTTATCAGGAGAAACAAGTGTAATGTTTAAAGGGTCAGAGCCATATTGGGAGACATGCCTTCAATTTGATGATTAAATTTTTAATTTACAATTGCATTTGGCGTAAAAGTATCCATCTTATTATCTAAGTATCAATTTTTGTTAGATATCAGATATTGCGTATCATTCACTTTGTTTCAAATAGCTTTCTCACCAATTGATAACATTACATATGTTAATGTAACTTTTCTGATCCTAATACTTCATTTTATTCCTCTTAAAGTATCTTATAATTCTCTAGAATCCTGTATATGGAGAGAATGAGAAGTGTAAAAAGAATGAAAAAAATACGAAAAATTGAGGAATTTGCATTATCAAACTTCACTTGTATTTACGAGTAAGAAAGTCTTGCGTTTACACGTTTGTACTTCTTGAATTATAAAAATTTCTCAAGCATCGCATTGATGAATCTTGAGTTTTCCGTTGCGAGCACAGCTGCGTGAAACAACTTCTGCTCACTTTGTGGAAGTATCACTTTCATGCCGCGTGCAAACGGAACATAAAAATACCGATAAACGCAAGGAGGCAGCTGTGAGATCTCAACTAACATAACGGCTCTCGAGTGCGCGGAGAAATCTCGTGGCTGTTGATTCGACGGGACGCGTGGATCAAATCTGGGACTGAGTAAGAGCTCGACTCGCCTCAATCAAGTATTTACTTTGCCGAGTACACACACTTCGGTTTAATGTGTGGAGAGTGAATTAACAGAAACAATTGCCATAAATAAAATGAAAATAGGCTCTTTATATTCCACCTACTTCATTCTGGATGAAATGAAAGGTGTTAGAAGAAGTAGGTTGATGGTCCTGAAAATAACTACTCCATCGAAGCCTCTTTAATTTGACTTATTCACGACTGGACGCACGTCTCGTTTCAATTGAAATGATCCAGAACGAGTACTATGAATAAAAAAAGTGGTGTGAATTGTATAACGGTTAGCGGATCGGACTGTTGTACCCAAATTTGCAGGTTTAAGTCCAATCGAAGCAATGGATTTTTAAGAGCGAAAAAAAATCCTTTTGGGAAGTAAAGCCCGATGTTACATGTTGTAGATTTACTGCATGTGAAATATCCTCTAACCTAAAAGAAGCCTCTGAGCTAAATTAAAATTGCTTGCTTCGTCGCCCGAGGGATACCTTCCTTCTCCACTAGATAGTGAAAGGAGCGCAGCGAAATATGCGTGGTAACCCGTAAGAACAGGCCTCACAGCCCAAGTCTTGCCACGTAAAATAACTGAATTGAATTGAATTCAAAAACATCCATTCTTTTTAATTGGAACTCGGGAGAAGCCCCGAGGGAATTCGAGCTATTCACAATTCATATTGTATATTTCTATCACTGATTATCAATGCGCGCAGAAATGGAAAGAAGCAATGCGGCATCCGGCAATGGGAAGGGTGTCTACATTACTCACTATCTTAACGAATAAATTATCCCAATAATCAAAAAAGAAACTTTTCGTTAACGATTTCAGAAATAATAATGCAGAGAAAAATAGATCTAACAAACCGGTTACCTACTAACAAGAAAATTAAGAAGATACCAACTTTGCATTTTCAGAATTCACAATTTTATCACACGTGAGGCATTGCCACACGCATGGACCAGTTTCAAAAACTGAGAACTCGCAGGGACGAAACAGAATCTACAAGCACTCTCAATGCAGCAGGTACAGCCACGAAGCCTAGGTCATCGGCTTCCCTTCACTGTCCCTAATAATCAGCGAACCCCTCCTAACCTGGCACCGCCTCCCCGAAATTGGGGATCTCAAGTTGCTTACTGGACATTCAAAACAACCTGTCGCCGGACAGGGGTACCAGGAGAGATGGCTCAATGCATCAACTGATGTCACTGCTCTCACCAGGACTAGGTTCGAGTCCCGATGGCGGCAGGATTTTCGACACTAACTTGTCAGCTAGGTCAAATTAGGCGGCGGCGATGGTGTAGCGGTTAGAGTAACGGACTGCAAGTTCGTGGGTCCAAACCGATCGAAGCCGTGGATTTTTAGGGGCCAAAAAGTCCTTCGTATCCTCAGTATGCCTTCCTTTGGAGGGTAAGTAAAGCCAGCTGTCCCATGTTAGTAGATTTACTTGCATGTAAAAGATCCTCAAGCCTAAATGAAGCCTCTGAGCTAAATTCAAATCGCCGGTTTCGTCGCCTCAGTAATACCTTCTTACCGCTCGTTGGTGAAAGGAGTGTAACAAAATTTGCGTGGTCAGACGGAAGAGCAGGCCTCATGGCCTGAGTCTCGCCACGTCAAAATAAGGCAATTTAATTCAATCGCTGTCTGAAGGAGAATTCTAGAGGTCGGCTGCTCTGATCTGTAGTTTTCCGTGGTTTCTTTGATCAGCGTCAGGCGAATGCCGGAGCAGTACCCTTACAAACGGGCCATGAACCGTGCGCAATCTTTCGTTCCTGTTTCTTGTCATATACTCAACCCTTTCACACAACCTTACACTTATATGCACTACCCTACCACACCTCTCGGGAGACCGGTCGGGAGCTCAGAGCTTGTCCAGGTTGGGCCAGTGCCCCGCTGGTGGGAGATACCTGGGGGGGAAACCCCGCTAGTTGACGGTAGGTCGGCGACGGATCTCGCCATCCAGCGGGAAAAAGTTCACCGCCATCTCCCGATGAAAAAACACGCACTACACTAACGGTACTAATGATCTCAGTGGTTGACGCGCCCGGAATCACGAACAATCAATTAATCGGACTGTAGCCCTAGTTTCTTGGGCGGCGCCGAATCTCACTTCTCAAGGCGCCGCGCCGCCTCCTCGGAAGTGCCGCTTCCGAGAATGAAATCCGTATGACAATGGGAGCGGGGCCTCTCTCTTCTCGCTCGATTGTGCGCACGTAAGTGTCGTTGCGATTTCTCCGCTGCGAGTCCAAGAAGTATTCCCTGCATTGTGATTTTGCCTCTGAGCGGTGCACTTCCAAGCGGATTCTGCTCACGGTTGCGTAGGCTTCCGCGGCCGGTGTCTGTATTGTCTGAGGGAGGCCACAATATGTTGGCCGAAACGTCAGCCACCACGATCGAGACGCGGTTTGTCCCGGATACCTAGAGCAGAGTTGGACAAGCGCCCCATTTGAGACCCTTCTTGCGGCGGCGACGGGAAGCCCACGTCCTGCGCCCCGAGGCCCCGTGCTCGCTCGGGCGCCCCAAGAGAACCAGAAAAGTTGGCATAATCCCCGACGGCCGAGCTGGCCCTCCCCTTTAGTCAGTCGCGAGGTTGACAGAGGGTGCAAATCATGGCATGTCCCGAACGAAATCGAGTAGTAGTGAATTGTCGGTTTAATGCTAAATGTAAGCACGAATTTTTATTCACGGGGAGAAATCGAGCAGCAAAAGTATCTCGTATATTAGAAGATTGGGTCGGAGAGAAAGTAACAGCAAGAAGTAAAAGAAACATTTAGAAAAGTATGGTCAAGTGTATTACAATCAGATATTGCTGAGTAAAATTTATGCAGTGCATATTATTATTATTAACAGTGAGTAAATTTTCTGTTCTTGTAATTTATATTACAAATATTTTCAAAATCAGTTGCAGCAGTAAGGATTGACCGTGATATGTGTGGAAGTTGTCGAGCAATTTAACCTGAAATAATAGTAAACAAAATAAAACCTCCCCTCTCCAGAAATTACAGACGTTATTTCAAATCTTTAGTTGTCAAATTCAACATAATTCAACGCATTTCCGCCTTAAAAACCGCAGGGCTTTGCCCCCCACCGAGGCCTCGGGCAGCGGTCATTTGCCTCAAAAGTGAAAGTCTTTCACCAGAATCCGATGGGGCGCGGAAGGGCTGCCATCGCCATCATGGGGCGCGTTTCTGGGGCCCTTGTGCAATACAGACAATACAGCCTCTGCTGACACCCAATACTCGCCGAGCTGGTCGATGGATTGCAGTGATGGATGAAACGAACTGAACGGATGTTGTTTTACCGGGCCGCACAGTACCGTTCAAAATTCTTATAAGCAAATTTTAGAGTTCTGAAGGCGTCTCCACACATTCGCTATTCCGCGAACAGCGAACAACCGCTCGCCGAGTCCCGAGTAGTGTGGATGGGTCGCTTGCTATTTGCCGAGTGACGAACATTCGGCGCTCGCCCTACCCACCGCGTGTCGGTCTTTTCGACACACCGAAGGGAGCGGACAGATCAGCTGTTGGAGATCGGGGGAGCAGTAGCTCGTTGCTCGGCGAATTCCGAATGTGTGGAGCCACCTTAAGCAGCAACATCGAACGACGCAGCGTAACGTAAGAGGGGGGAATTCCCCCCCGAATACTTTGAGCATTATTGAATTGTCACATAATAATGTTTAAGTGCTTGTGAATAAAAATGTTAAAAACAATTTAATAGAGTTGAATTCTAGAATAATATTTGGAATTTTATAAAAATATAATTTTGTTGTAAAAAATAAAACGAAAGTATCCCCCATTTCACTCTACTCAGCAATCTTTAAATGTTTCTTGTAATCGCTACATGTGATTCAGAACCATTTCCATGTGATTCAGGTTCTGGAGACTATACTTTATGATTTTGGATCAGTATCTAAAGAGGAATCGACTTTATGATCGGAGTCCAGCTGCATCCGTTTCTGCCGCGAGAGAGGTTTGTTTGCAATTCTGGCGTTTCTCTTCTGAGCAGCAGTCATGATTCCTTATTTGTGCTGGATGAAATTAAAAATTTGAATGGGTATCTGGATAAAACCGCTTCGATGAGCGGTTTTTGCCAGATATCGCCTCAATACATTATAAGGAGGTTAGTGAAAGTTCTGACCACAAGAGTTAACGTATGTTGTCGCAACTGAAGCTTCGTAAATGGTATAATCTTATGTCCGAGTCCCTGTGAACATTATTGTGAATTTAGATGTTGCTGGATATTGGATAACTGGTTATGTTATCGAGGCACTGGTATTTTCTGACTGAGAAGAGTACACATCTGCTTCTCTGATAAGTCGCTTCCGAGAATTTCCTTGATCAGTTGTTGGGGGTAAATGAAGTCGTAGGCTTCCGCGGCGTGAGTCATGTGGATGATCTTGGTTGTCCGGGTGACGCCGCGTCGAAGGCTGTGTTGCCGACGTTTCGACCATCTTGTCGTGGTCTTCCTCAGGACTGGAATGCGCCGAGATGGTCAGCCAATCGTATTCGGCCCCCACCAATATATAAACCCGAGCGCTGACCATCCCGGCGCATTCCAGCCCTGAGGAAGACCACGACAAGATGGTCGAAACGTCGGCAACACAGCCTTCGACGCGGCGTCACCCGGACAGCCAAGATCATCCAGTTGTTGGGGGCGCTGAAGGACCTTACAACAAAGGGCCATGAGGCGAACACTATCCTTCCTTACGAACCCAAGCAGAGACAAGGCCCACATTTAGAGCTGGGTAAAAGGCTGACGTTGCAACCCCACATAGCTCTTTTATTGGACGTATTTGACATGTTAACTTTTTGTGATTACGGGAAAAAGTATCAGAAATTTTGTGTTAATTTCACGTTTGTACATGTAATGTGTAAATTTAACTCTAATTGTAAGAAGGTAGATATGTCCCCTATATTCGCCCGGAATCGATGGGATAAGTCACGAAAAACCAGCGATCAGAACAGCCGCCACTAGAATCCCCCTCCAGGCAGCGGCTGAATTCGCTCTCCAGCTGTCAACTGTAGTGGCGGTTAGAACATAGGGACGCCCACCGCCACTCATACCCTCGGCGGCGTCACGTCACCGCGGGAAGGCGCGCCACGGTAGCGACGGGGCGGCCGCTGCGGCGGGGATGGAGGGGTAGCGCACGTCCCCCTCTCTCCCCCTCGCACACCACGGGCGGGGACCGGGCGGGCAGCGGCCGGGCGGGCCGGCACTTGTGAGACTGCGCTCGCACCGGAAAGACTTAACTATCCTGGTACTCATTGTGTTCGACCCTGCATGTTATTGGTATTCGTATTTGGTATTTAGACTCTGGACTGTGTAACGACCTGGCATCTTTTTGGGACATCTTCTGGATTATGGCACCTTGGCCGTAAACGCTTTCCCGGTCACATCATCGACAACCCGAGCCCAGTCGGGACTCGAACCATGAATCCTACGGGTCAGAGACCGCTAGGGCTGCCGGAGCTCTCTCCGCGGTTTCACCCTTAAGGCGCAAACCCTCTGATCAGGCAGAGCGCCAAAGAGACGGATGGCTCGTCGCTTCCTCAGGAGCCCGAGCGAGGGCGTGCGTGGCGCTCGGCGCCGAATAACTGTAATTTGCTCCCTCTGGGATTTAGACCATCGCTGCTACCGGCGAGAAAACGACCTGATCAATCTCCACCCGCGAACGACAGGGAAAGATGGTGCTCGCCACTTTACTGCCTGTAAGTGGAGGAGATGTGTCAAGAGCGCGTTCAAACAAAGTGAAACAACTGTACTTCGTGGTGCTACAGAATGGCACATACTTTCTTCGGGGCTAGCTAGTCGGTGTTCCCCCGTTCTCTTCCAAGCCGCTCCCGGCTTAGGTGGCTCAAGGCGTCAACTAATGTCACTGCAGTTCCTCTGACCTGGAGGTCCTTGAGTTCGATCCCGACGGTGGGAGAATTTTCGACACTTGCTACATTGATCAAATTCAGCCGCTATCTGAAAGACAATTCTGGTGGCCCGCTGTTCTTATCGGTAGTTTTCCGTGGTTTCTCCGGTCAATACCAGAAGAATGCCGGAGCAGTGCCTTAACAAACGGGCCACAGACCGCTTGCGATCATTCCTTCGCTTTCCTTGTCTTATCCTCAACCTTTACTTACACAGTTTCATACACTTCACCACTATATATGCCGGGAGACCGGTCGGGAGCTTGGAGCTTGTCTCGGCGATTTTCGAGAAATTTCATTGGAAATCATTTGCAGCACTTTTACCCACAAGTACAATGCAAGCATCCGTAAAAGAAGTAACGTAGATATACATAAAAAATAACATTTGTGGAATTAAAAAAAAATCAAAAACATAAATCAAAATGCAGTTAATGTCATCTCATTCAGTCCATTTAGCATTATACCTATAAAAGTTTTAAAGAAAATATGAGGCCATTTTTGAGAAAATGATGTTCCAGCGTTTCTAACAATAGTGAATTTTGAGCTCGTTTTCATGGTAAAGTTTTGGGTTTTCGAGAAACTTTTTAGACTTTATTCGAAGTATTTGTACTAAAAAATTGAATAATATGTACAAATAATCACCAATAATGTAAATATTAACGAAGTGACATTTTTAAATAACGAAAGAATACAGCAAAATGTTGTTTATCATATACATACCATTTAGCAGTCGTTCAAAAAGTTGGAAGAAAAAATCATTTTTGAGAAAATGTTTTTTGTTTATTTGATGTCACATCATCAGCAGGTTCTTAGCGACTCCATAGTTACATAATTAATAAAATACTGATTGGACCTTATATTTAGATAATATTTTATATTGTAGTGATACCGAATATATTACGGTTAATTGCGCGCCTAAGAATTACTCCGCGTCGCACGACAGCGAGGGTCAGCCGACGGCGCCAGGACGGCGGCGGCTGCTCGCTGCCCCCCTTCACCCTTTTGAATCTGTCACGGCCACGTGTCCCGGAGCTTGGGTGGTCGTTTCGTGCGCAAGGCACCCCCGGTATTTTTCCGCGACGCTCAGAGCCCCCCCAGCCTCCCTTGAGATTTCCAGCCCCTCACACCCCCAGCCATTAATAACTGCCCCTATTTGACGCAAAATTGAAGCGAGAGGGAGGGATAGCCAGCTTCTCTCTCATTTCTCGGCCTCAAAAACACCCGACGATTGGACAGAAATAGTTTGAGACGCACTACCCTTGCGCCAATAGCCGCCGGAATTAGGCAATGTTCTGGAAGGTTCCAGAATCTTGGGGATAATTTTGGTGGAGGAAAGAAGCTTCGAGGGACTTCGAAGCAGGCGACGCGATGAGAGAAGCGAAAGAGTTGCGTTCGGGGTAGGACGCGAGTAGCGGTCAAGGGGGGACAAGTTGCCTTTGTGGTGGCACTAGGTGCCGGAGACAGAGTTCGGTTCGTATTGGATGGACTTATAAAAAACATTGAGTTTTCTTGGGAGAATTTGTGCAAGTCCCCTTTAACAATTGTAGACCGCGGGGCTGTGTGACGGACAATTGACAGTGAATTGTGCTGTGTTAATATCCGACTTGTGCTCGAATTCGGGACTTTTTTTCGTGAGATTATCAGGTGATTCACGAACTTGCTTCGATCTCCAAAATACAGTGTGATAGATCGAGAGTGAGGAGATCATTCGTTCGAGCAAACATTACCTAATCATTCACAACATTGAGCGGACGGCGCTGTGTGTTGGGCCAGCCCCAGCAGCCCCCTCGCTGCATACCTGGTTCAGTCCTGCGCACCCCACCCGGGGCGGCGCCTCACCGCCCGTGACGACCCTCGCAGCCAGCTGACGGCCTGAGGTTATTCAACTTTGGTGGGTTGTGCAAGCCGCCTTGCGGAGGCAGTATTTATTTTGCTTTTGTGGTGCGCCCGTGGTCGAAAGTCATAAACTGTGTGGCGAACAATTTTTGCTAATTACCTTTCGACCGGGCGACGAAGAGAGATTCCCCGGCCGCGCTTGGCCGCCAAGAGGGAATTTGCGCAAGGAGAAAATCTTTGTCATTGTAATTGTATTAATTTGTATTTCTTAATTTTAACTTGTGTGTGTGCATGACATGTTTTTTTTTATTTGGGTAAAGGGGAGCATGCTCGCCGACATGATTGGTACCAGTTCATTCGTGATTTCTTACTGAATAAATCCCCCATGTTGTTATATGAATGTAATGCTTCTCATTTGACCCCGACCGCCAGCTTCCTCCATCATCGCCATTTCAGGCCAGACTGTCTATCGACTGAGCGAGCCGGCTACCCGTCCGAGGCGCCCAACCGAAGACGAAGGGTAGTCGCAATATATAGATTTGATCTTATATTTAGATAATATTTTTACATGATTAAATAAATTTAAAAAAACAGAAGATACAGGAGTATTTAGAAATATTATTTCAGAATATATTTCAGAGATATGGACTTGAATGGATGCATAGACGTAAGGACAAAAAACACTTAAGAAAAATTAAATATTTAAAGGTTAAATAAAATCTAAAATGCCTGTTTTGTAGTTTTCCCATCAGTTGTATTGGGTAGCTTGGTAAAATTGAATTTAAATGTAGGGTGAAAAAACGTGGATCTTATGAAATTATATTCGGGATATTCCACGAGTACATGGTCAATATTCACCATTGTTGCAATAAATATACACTTTTTTATTTACTATATAACTGTGTGATAATTTAGTGTTGCCTGATCCAATATGCGAAAGAATGAGCTGTTTCCGAAGAAAAAACTTTGCATACGTTTTATGGGCAAAGAATTCGAATATGAATATGATTATTGGAAGGAACATTAATGTTGTTCGGTATATATGTGGATAGAATAATGGATTTCTTTTCACGACTGAATTTGGCAATGTTAATCGCCATTAAGAATGTATAATTTTGGTTCTGTTTTTGCTACTAAAAGTGCTTAATATGGACGGACTTCCAATGCGATTGGATGGTTAAACTCAGTCTATCCATTTCCATGGTATCTTGAAAATGATTAACGTGGTGATCTTGATATTGGCTGGATATGTTTTGCAGAACGAGGTCCTCAACAGAACCCGACAGGTTGGAGTTGGGGCTATCCTTGGGAAATGTATCAATAGTTAGATTGGAAGTGACCCACGGGAGATATTTAGTTCTATTTTCGAGGCGTTCTTAAATATTGTCTATGGTAAATAAATTCAACGATGACTTCTGCAAGGGATAGAGTCTTAACTTATGTGCAGAAGTCAACATGGGAGAAGAGAGGTAAAGTGAAAACGACAGAGAATAGAAAGGCTTTGGGGGCGTAAAAGCCTAAGTGGAACCGTTGGTCGTCGGAGCTGTGGGGTTTGTTCCGGTCAACGTTTGTAAGAGCGTGCCCAAAGTCACAGGTTCTTCAAAATACTGGGAAAGATGAGTCATCGCGTTAACGAGAACAGCCCATAATTTGCACAAAAGTATTGAACCAGAGGCACTACACCGTCACTAGATCTGCTTCTTATGTGCTTGCAATGTATAGTAAATGTGTTAAACAGATCCCAAATACCTCATATACATTTGGTCATTAATTTAGGTAATAGCAATAATAATAAAAATAATATAAGGATGGGATCTAAATTGCTTTAGCTGATAGAAATGTTTGATTGTGTTGCAGTTTGGACATTGAAAAATTTGCTTGCCTTTTTACATTTCTTAATTTTCATTTTAATTGACGTGATTAATCACATTTAAGAAGAAATGAATGGTGGCCGAAAAGAACCCTGAAGTTGTAACAGAGAAAGTCGTTAGATATTGATTGATTGACGGATAATTTAAAAAATTAAGTTTTCACACGTGATACTGAGAAAGATTGACTGTTGTGATAAATATGAAAATCAAATAGGAAGAGGATCGTTAATGCGCCGAGAGAGAAAAACCAGAAAAGTAAAAAACGTACATAACTCCCGAAGCAACAAAAGGGACACTGAGAATATTGAACTCAAGAACAATGCAACTTAGACTGCAAAACCAAGGTCAAGGTGAATTGAACTAACCTTTCATATCCGATACTTTATTTCAACGGTCAACAATCTCAGCTACAATCGTTTTACAACCGCTTTTAAGAGACGTGTCTCTGAAGAACGTTCACCTTGTGTTACTGAAACTAATACGTGTCTTTCTTTAGAAAGCAGGTCTGACTGGCTTTGCAATGCAATGCGCACTGAATCACTTGCTTTGGGGCGTACAAGACCGAGTGCGCCCTGACCGTCTGCTCTGATAAGGGACGTAATAAAGTACCCGGTCTGCGCGTTCGGGGCGACCTGGCCGGAGCATTCCTCCGGCGGAGAAGACGAGAGGAGGTGGAGAGGAGGAAGGGGGAGAGAAAGGAGGAGGAGGGGGTGAGTGAGGAGAGGGTGGAGAGGGAGGACGGAGGGAGAGGGAGGACGGGGAGAGGGAGGAGGATGAGGGGAGAGGGGTGGAGGAGGGGGAGAGGGAGGAGGATGAAGAGAGAGAGGAGGAGAAGGGAGGAGGGGGAGAGGAAGGAGGAGATGAGGGAGGACGAGGGGGAAGAGAAGGAAGAGGAAGGGGAGGTGACGGGTGAGGAGGAGGAGGAGGAGGAGGGGGAGCGTGCATTCTGCTCGTGCACCTCCAGTTGCACCGCTCGGACGAGGCCGCGGCCACGGCCTCCCGCCGCTCCGAAGGCACGAGCCCCGTCACGCCCCGCCGCCCAGGAAGCTGGGGGCGACTCCTTGGCCATTCCTAGGATTGCTATCGCTTCGAGGCGAAGGAAAAAGCCGATATCCAGTTGATATCTCATTCGCAAGGGCAGAGACGACTTTGACGTACAGAAAATGCAGGGTTCATGAATGAACAATGTTCTACTAGTGAGACCCATAAGAAAATTCAGTACTATGTAAATAATACTGGCCAGCAAAAAAGGGTTTCAAAAAACTTTTTAAATCTTAATAGGTGATTTTTGTAGTTTTTTGGGTGCTCAATCCGCATCTTAACTATTACTTTCCATCACCCTCAATTTAGTCAGAATTTGATCTATTAAGATAGGGAAAATATGCTATATAGGCAAATAAAATGAAAATAAACGTCCTCAAAAATACCAACAGAACTTTATTTAAACATAGAAGATGGCTTTATATTCTTAACATTACCTTCTACAAAATTTTTACATGTCCATTGACGTACATGTTTTTGTCTCTTTTCTTTAAAGTCTCTGATATAGCTTGTTCTCTGCGCCGTTTGCTGACTCTCTCGTGAAGTGACCAACAGTAATCTCCCATCATATTGGTGTTCCAGCATCCCTGAACGTTTTTTCATCACTTTCAGATGTGAATGAAAACGCGCACCTTGTTCTTCACTTACATTATCTAAATTGTCCGGAAATAATTGTAAATGACTGTTCAAAAAATAAACCGTGAGGCTCATTAAACATCTCAATTTCTTGATAGCTTTCAGCATATTGGTAACAAAAGCTTGATAGTCTGGGTCTTTTTTGTTGGCTAGGAACTTATTAACAACGTGATTAGAAACATTCTACGCTTCATTTTTATTTTCTGTCATACGTAATTCAAATGGGGGATCCATCACTTTTCTAATATCAGTCTCAATGAAGATACCCTCTTTTAATAATTTTGCTGTAGACGATTGCGTAAACTTTTCACAAAGATACCTGAAACACTTCTCATCTTTAGGTAAGGCTATTGTTTCAGGAGACTTAATTGTATGTGCAATAGAGGCAACAGACTCTTATGTTGATATACCAGATGTTCCGTAGAATGTTCTTTTCCCCCGGGTTTTAAGATTTTACAGGCCAGTTCTTCCTAGACTAATGCTAATCTGGTGTCCCACTATCTCATTCGTATAGTATAGCGCTTTCTTTCCGAGCTGCCCTCGTACAACACACCAGCCACAGTAACTAGCCATTGCCCGCTCATTTCTTTATCATAATCATCTTCTGCGATATGAATTTGATCAGTATTATAAATTGGAAGTCATTTAATTTACATCCCCGCGACGAGCCTGCCCTTCTCCGATTTATTTCAGCCCCGCCATGCCTTGGTCGCCACGCCTCGTCTCGCCACGCCAGGCCCCGTCCTATCCCGCACGCCCCGTCCCGCCATGTCCCGACACGTCCCGACACGTGTGGTCACGCCCCGCCACGCCTCGTCACACCCCACCAATCCCCGCCACGACCCATTAATCCCCTCCACGACCCGTCCCGCCCCGCCCCGCCACGCCCCACCAATCTCCGCCACGACCCTTCCTGCCCCGCCCCGTCCCGCCCCGCCACGCCACATCAATCCCCGCCACGACCCTCCCCGCCACGCCACGCCTCTCCCCGCCACGCCAGGCCCCGCCCCACCGCGCCCCACCAATCCCCGCCACGACCCTTCCCGCCCTTCCGCGCCCCGCCACGCCTCGCCCCACCAACACCCGCCTCGTAACGCCCCACCTATCCACGCCACACCAGGCCCCGCTATGTCCCGCCACGCCCCGCTCCGCCACACCCCGCCACACCACGATACGACATACCACGACACGTCTCAGCCACACTCCATTCTGCTTCTAAGGAGCATAACTGCATCTTCCTGACAAAAGTAGGAATAGTTACAATAAAAGGGGTCTCGGGCAAATGTTCTGTTGCACCACGCTTTGGTACATTGCTATGGAATAAGAATACTTAACGTCTCATATCTCCTTCCATAGACGTTTCAGTATCCGACATGTATCACTTAATGAGTAAATATGTATAAATGTGTACTTGGCGCGACAGTCCGTGAACGTGTACGTGTGGTTAGCACGTAGACATCCCCACGCTGTATACCGGTCTTCTCAACATGAGAAGTGAATTTTCTCATCGTCACGCAGCAACATGTACTGGGACATTGCAAGGAAAACGCACACTATAGTCTTACCTGGAATGGAACCCGGGGCCGCGTAGTGAAAAGCGAGCACGCTGACCAAGCGCTAGCCGCGAGGCAATGAGAAAAATTGTAGTGCATCATAATCCATCATCAATATTTCAACCATTTCTTTTGATGTATAAACAATTACATCAAACTCTTACGTAGCTAATTCGTTATGTCTAATGTATTTTAATCATCATTAATGGTGCACGTAATACGTTTTAAATTGTCTTGCTTAATCGTGAGATAAAAGGAGGGTGTACGTATTTCCTTCTACTGTTAGCTTGTGAAACGACTCCAAGATCTTCAAAGGTGACCTGTTTATTAAACGCACCTGAGAATAATATTCACAATGGAATAACTACTTTTTAAACAACTTGTATGGGTAAGCAAACTGCACGAAATTCAGAGCTAACTTCTTCTTCATAATAAAAATAAACGTGTCAAATGGAGAAGCACAAACAAAGAGAATAAACAAATTTAAAAGCAAGAAAAAACAAACAAATTAGAACATAATCATTGTTAATACCACGAGTGCTTTGGAAACTGTCGATAAATCCCCGACTCGCGAAGCGATGAAGGGATTTATCTGAGAAGTCCCAAAGCACGAGTGGTATTTAATAGGAGTATTCCCCGAAAGAAATTACGCCCAACAGTGTTCCAAAATGCGCCAATTATTGAAAGTAACTGAAAGCAATGTTAAAATCAAAGAGGTTATGTTATAGCACATAGACGGTTTATTAGACATCGACATAGCGATCGATGTATACCGCCTCCTAAGATAGATGAGTCACAGTTTATTATTGGCCAGTAGAGTGAAGCGGTAAGAAAAATCGGATAGAAAAAGCGATAAACTTTTTGAGATACACCGCCCTGATTGGGGAATTTTGTATGTATAGTTAACACACTGTTGGTTTTAATTTCACGAGTGGAGTAGTCAACATAAGATTTCAGATTATTCTAATTCTGTTTATTTTATATTCCCTTTCTCGCCTTACTACCTACGTAGTAAGGACAAAGTTGTGTAATCGTGCGGCAGAAATCGGCGTTTTTCGACAGAAAGACTTATTTCGGACCCTGGTTACGAAAAAGTGAATAAATATTGTTTCTATATGTGGTAAATTCCTTCCACTAATGCATTGTGAAGTCAGATTCCATGTTTTGTGGGTACTCGATAACGAAGGAAGATTGAAGGTTGCCTCCGTCCGAACTCAATTTGAGGCTAATTTACATGATTTTTGAGGCTACTCTACATGATACCTTACGAACATTTTCAAGTTTTGTGAAAAGTGACACCAAATGTTTTGTTGAAACTTCCGCCTCGGCTAGTTACGCAAAGAACGGTAAAAAATTGCTTGGGTATGATCTTTGTAGAAATATCTGAATGATCGAAAATGTAAATTGAATTTTTTTCGCCGTCTTCCTTTTCAACCGCAATATTCTGTCATTGCGTGGACCTCCCGCAGAGTTTGGCGGCCCAAATGAAATGCAGGAGTACACACTCATAGGAGACTCTATTAATATGTAGGTTGGGGTAATGAAACGGGCGTAGTTGTTATACGTGTGTTCTATTTTATATACAGTATCTAACAGTCTTATTCGTACACTTAGATTTAGCTACACAAAGTTATCATATCTCGTAATAAAACATTTTAAAATTATATCTTTGTTGAAAGTGTGCACCAATTGCATCAAAAGCAAATATATAATGTCAAAAAGAATTATTACACGAATGTATGTTTAACATAATATTAATTTTGAATAAAACCAATCTCTTTCGTCACAACTTTGCTATTCGTTCAGTCGAAGTGAGTGGCAATATGCAGTTCTTCTGCATCGAGTTACTCGGCTGTTGACGGTTTCCTAAGTCTACATGTGCTATGAAGTGATAGTTCCGCCATTAGGCAACAGTCGGCATCAAAATGACCAACCAGAAGGACGTCACATCCAATGAGAAGAAGGTATTAATTGTCAACTTAGCACTTAAGGGCTATTCCTTGCCACAAATAGGTCGCGTAGTTAACAAAAGCCACTCCACTGTGCTAGGACGTACGCTTTTGCGCGATGCAACGTGTTCACGACTAGTGATGCATCGCACTATTTTTTCACGTTTAGAAACACAAGAATGTCTAAAATCTAATTCCGGCATGTTATGAATTTCCAGAACTTGGTTACTTCATTTCTGAATAATTTAATTGTAATAAGTAGGGGGCGGATTTGGATAACCTAAAACATCGAAAAATTATCAATAAAATGCTTTATTATCGAATTATTAGATATGAAACAAATATCTAATAATTCGATTAATATAAAAAACTATCTTATATTCACTGATTCAGTATATATTTTGGAATACATCAACAAAAACGCTAACACATCTGAATTATCAAATTACATTATTGAAATATATTCTAATGAATCTAAATGGGGGAAAATATCATTATTGCGTGGATACCAGAGCATAAAAATGTATTTTATAATGATATTGCAGATCGCGAAGCTAAGAGAACCATAACAAATACATACCAAAACCATCCACCCGAAACAGAGTTCAAGATATTTGGAATCACGTTAAAAATAAATAAAATATACAATGACATGAATCATGGTTACATGAAAAATCCAGCGAAATTCATAAAAATATAACTAATTTTTTGGACTTTTAACAAATACATCATTTAATCGTCAAGAACAAGTTGCTTTATCAAGAATTCTGTGAAACCATTGTAACTTCTGTCATGAATTTTTAATTGTGAAAGTTCCACAACCTACTTGTACCATCTGCAACAGTATTCTATCACAGTGCGTGTGTGTGTGTGTGGGTGGGGGAAGGGAGCGTGGGTGGGGCGGGGGCGGGGCCATTACGTCGTCCCGCTGACCCCGCCCGCCAGGGGCGCTGGCGCTGCGGCGAGGGCAGCGCTTCGCTTCCCACGCGCGCCGCCGCCTCTCTTTTTCCTGGTGCGCCCCGCCCCTCCCCCTCTCCCCCTCCCCCCTCCCCGCGCAGCATGGGCCGCCCGCCGGCGCAGCTCACGACGCGCCCCGCGCCCCGCCCCCTTCTGCACTCGAGGCCTCTGGGGCCACATCGCGGTTCGAGCCTCGAGGTTGTACATCCTGTTCTGTTGCACTGACATTTCCTCAAACGGCGCTGCAGCTCGGCCCGATTCATTGATTATGTTGTCTTACTAGGCGCGTCAACTACTGACGTCATGAGTCCCGTAAGTGTAGCGCATATTTTTTCATCTGAAGGAGGCGATTCATTGATTATGTTGTCTTACTAGGCGCGTCAACTACTGACGTCATGAGTCCCGTAAGTGTAGCGCATATTTTTTCATCTGAAGGAGGCGATTCATTGATTATGTTGTCTTACTAGGCGCGTCAACTACTGACGTCATGAGTCCCGTAAGTGTAGCGCATGTTTTTTTCATCTGAAGGAGGCGATTCATTGATTATGTTGTCTTACTAGGCGCGTCAAACTACTGACGTCATTAGTCCGTAAGTGTAGCGCATATTTTTTCATCTGAAGGAGGCGATTCATTGATTATGTTGTCTTACTAGGCGCGTCAACTACTGACGTCATGAGTCCCGTAAGTGTAGCGCATGTTTTTTCATCTGAAGGAGGCGATTCATTGATTGTGTTGTCTTACTAGGCGCGTCCAACTACTGACGTCATTAGTCCCGTAAGTGTAGCGCATGTTTTTTCATCTGAAGGAGGCGATTCATTGATTATGTTGTCTTACTAGGCGCGTCAACTACTGACGTCATAGTCCCGTAAGTGTAGCGCATGTTTTTTCATCTGAAGGAGGCGATTCATTGATTATGTTGTCTTACTAGGCGCGTCAACTACTGACGTCATGAGTCCAGTAAGTGTAGCGCATGTTTTTTCATCTGAAGGAGGCGATTCATTGATTATGTTGTCTTACTAGGCGCGTCAACTACTGACGTCATTAGTCCCGTAGTAGTAGCGCATGTTTTTTCATTTGAAGGAGGCGATTCATTGATTATGTATGTCTTACTAGGCGCGTCAACTACTGACGTCATTAGTCCCGTAAGTGTAGCGCATGTTTTTTCATCTGAAGGAGGCAGTGAATGGCGAGATCCGCGCCGACCTTCCATCGACCAGCGGGTTTTCTCAACCAGATATCTCCCAGCAGCGAGGCACCGCCCCAGCAGAAACAAGCTCTAAGCCCCGACCGACCCCCCGGCATGGGTGGTAGTGTAGTGCATGTTAATGTGTGTGTGTAAGAGGTGAGGATACGCAAGAAAAATCGGCGGGCGGTCCGTGGCCCGTTTATTACGGTACTGCTCCGGCATTCACCTGGTATTGCTCGGAGAAACCGCGGGAAAGTACCGATCACAGCTGCCGGCCGCTAGAATTCTCCTCCAGACAGGTGACTGAACTCGTCCTAGCTAACAACTCGACTCGATGCATTGATTACGTTGTCTTACCAGGCGCGTCCACCGTCGTCACTACCGTAAGTGTAGTGCGCGGCACACGAGGGAAGCGGTGTTCCTCCCCGGAGGCGTGCGGTCCGAAGCCGCCGCCGTGAATGCTGGCTTCCGGGTGTTACTCCCTCGCAGATATCTCCACCAACGGGACACGGACCTTCCAGGGCTATGTGGTAAGCTCCCGACTGGTCTCTCTAAACGTGTGAAGAGCAATGCATGCAAATATGGGTGTGCGTGTGTTTTAAAGGCGATAAGGATGAGAAACGAAGGATCGCGTGAGGTTCGTGTCCCGTTTCCTAGTGCAGACGCTGCTCCAGTGCTTGAGATTGCTCCAAGATGCAACAGAAAACTCTTTTTTTGTACTTTCCTAGCACTGCAGGGTTAACCTGCTTAGGGTTAGAGGATGTTAGGAATCCTCTTCTTTCAGATGTTTTCCGGTTTCTCCTTACTTCTGTGCTCATGTATACAAAGAATGTAATGAGTATCTTAGTTGGTCTTATTTGTTGAGGTGGGCTGAAGATGGCGTGGCAAGCGTCATGTTTGAACCGAACACCTTTTTACCCAATATTTACTGTTAATAGCTCCAGTAAATATTGGTACTCATGTGGAAAGACGCCTGAATAGTAAACAGCAAACTATCTAGCGAAATAGCTACAGTACCGGCAGAATGTAAGCGACTCTGGTAGTTCGAAAACTGTTGCCACATATTACTACGCTGTTGGCACCACTTACATCATAGATACATTAAATCTCAAAACATTAAAACTTACTGACAGGCTATGACACGTCTTGATATCATGTTCGTAACTTTTGCCACAGCCAACCCTTATCGCCTCCGCGACTTCGTGTGAGTCAGATGAGTGGCAAAGCTGAACCCTGGCTGTGAGAAAGTAAACAAATCCTCGCGAGGTGATTCGTTCAGAGCAGGTCACATGACGCACCACAGCTCGTGGCGAGAGAACTGTCAGAGTGGCTTCCACGCTGCCGGTAAAGAGAGATTCATGAAAGAACAAGCAATTTTGACAGCTAGTGCTGGCAACACAACCGAAGGTTCTGTGGTCGTTGTGTCCTTGATCCCAATGAACTCTCCTGCCTCGATTCGTTCGTTTGCAGTTGGCTAACTTGTAAAAGGCTTCGACGCTTCCTTTTGTGATGTCCTCGTTCGACGAAAATATAGTACGCCACGAGAAATAATTGAAATTAGGAAGTGCAGTGCTATGTGCTCTTCTGTAAAAATGTATTTCTTTTAAACACAATATATGGAATTTACTTTTTGTGTGATAAGTATTATGTTTATTTTAAAACCGTGTCTTGAATGTAAGGTGCGTACTGGTGCACGTGTTTCTGAACAGCTGCCGCGGCGGAGAGATACTTCTCTTAATTTACATGTGATGTTCACTTGTTTAGCGAACTGTCACTTTTGCTTGTTCTTACGTGAATTCTTCTATATTGCAGAGTCCCATATCCGTCGGGAGAGAGCCGTAGGATCTACGGGCCAGAGGCGGTGCGTTGCGGCCTGAGCCGTTTCAGCGGGACTTCTTCGCATCACGCGCGTTTCCTCTTCGCATCAGCGGAGCGTTTCCTCTTCGCATCACGCGCTACTGCCGTGCACGGTGATAAGATATATAGGCGTGTCAACTAGCCGCCTTTTGGACAAAATTTTTGAAGCCAGTTTGAGGCTAGTTCCTCGCTTATCCGTACGGTGCGCACGATCGAGCTGGGCATTCATGATGGCGTCTCGCCATTTAGTGGCTTCCACCAGAGGTTACAAAGCTATTAAATGGATCACCATCTTGTCCCAAAAATGCCCAAGCCGTTCGCAGCACTTACATAGCGAGAACTTTGAGAACTAGCCTCACATTAGCTTCAGTTTTAGACCGGGAGTGAACTCGCCTATATCTCTTACACCGTGTGCCGTGTCACTTGTGATTTCTTTCTGTTGTGATACATCACAATTCAGGATTTGCTATTCTACTTCCTGCAATCCTGCACGTTTCGGTTGTAATTTCGTCCTGTAATGATACCGGCCAATTCCAGCCTTGGTACATTGGTCGCTGCTAATTCCTGCAATGCAAAAATTGTAATTTCTTCTTGCGACGCAATAGCGTAAACTAAATTTTATTTAAAACTGCCCGCAGCTTACCGATAGTGTCTGCCCCAACCACGTGGTCTTGCCTGCCTAGGAGGACGGCTAAGGTTTATTTCACGTAAGATATGACCCGAAACACAAAAAAAATGCCAACCTCCCGGAAATCACCCGCTATACTTACTAGATTGGCTTAGGGACTTTTGATTAGAATAAAAGTTGGAGGAAGCGGGTGCCAACCCTAACTTAAATACCCCACGTAATGGAAGCATTGCAGTCAGGGACTTTTACGTGGTTGGTGACTGGCATGCGTGTGTACAATTTAAGTTTGTGCCAACTCCTCGTGTAGCGGCAAAAAAATTGCATTGAGAGCCTACGCGAGAGAGCTCGACCCCGTATTTCTTATTTAAAAGCTATTACATTGCGTTTCCAATGCGCGATTTGTTTCCGAGGGGAACTTATATTGTATATTTTGCGTGACATTATCATCAGTGTCTTGTAATACGAGAAACAACTCTCCAGTTACGCAGAAATGGGTCTTAACGAGTGGAGAAAATTCTTCTGAAAGGAAAAAATTCTGGAAAAGAAAACTTCCTGGCAGCAGCGTCTTAGCGAAAGTAGCGAAAATTGTGAGAGGTAAGCTATTAATGTCACAATATTATTGTCAGATATGTGGAAAAATTCAATGGAAGAAGGTTATGCAGAATTGTTGATATTGCAGAAACTTAACCTTAAACACTTGACACCTTGTAGCAGCTACCCACAATCAAATTAAAAGTACATGTTGGTCCCCAGTGATTTTTAGAATGTGAGAGCCGAAATTACTGGATTGGGAATTTAAGACAATTTTTTAAATTAAAAAATTCTCTCATTTTTTAGTCAGTCGTTCCTAACAGAACTTTATTTTGTTTGGTTCAAGAACATATGAATTGCAAACAAAGTGAACATGCAAAATGAAATAAGTGAATAAGCAATAAGGTTTACAGTGATATTGATGCACTTGTGACAAATATGTACATATTAAGTTCTATATGCATTAAGTTCTTATTGTCATATCACTATTAAACATATTATTAAGCTCTCTAAGCATGTACATCAATATTGCAGATGTGCCCAAAAATAAAAAGTCTTGCCTCAACGCAACAAGGAAAAATCTAATTAAGAATACAAGTTAATTTAATTTAAAATTAATTTATTTCAACATTACTCATATTATTGTCAGCCGTTCCTGTCAGTGCTGCAGTTTTTCTCTTCAGATGAAATATGGTTACTTACTGAATTAAATGAATATGCTTTTAATGAGTTAACATGTGAGTGAAACATATATTACATTACTACTTGTTTGAGATATGCAATTATGGCCTTCTGAACTTTGACATGGGAGTCACTAATATTTAATGTTTATGACCAATGTGCTATGTTATTTGGTGGTAATTAATTTTTTTTAAAATCTGTGTTTACTTCTTGTGCAATTGTACATAATTTTCCAGGATGTTGAATGCTTTGTATACATATTTTTCTGGAGATACCAGAATTCAATTATGATAATTATCATTTATATTTGAAAAAATTTGCTGAATAAAATTGGAAATTTGTTAAGTATATACTAATTTTTAAAATAAATTTGTGTTAAAAGAAAGAATTGCAAAGAAATAATTTAGTAATTTCTAAATTAAGTCCTTTGATCATCTTGTTTGAAATAGAATCATTTCCTGAAGCTTTGTGAATATTCAAATTTTGTGAAGGGACCAAGTAAAGTGGAAAAGAGAAGAAAAACTCAATTTCTGCATTACAAGTTTAATCTGATTTGATTGTTGAAAATTGATCTAGGGAGATTCTGATGTAGACTGTTGTTTTATATTGAATCAGGAGAATGACGTTTTGTTAATGTTGGGGTTATTTGTGCAATATAAGTTTGAAATTTTTCTAATTAATATTGGTTTACACGTACTTTCATAGTTCATGATAACTTATTATTTTTTCTTGGAGGAGTTAGTTGCCAAAAAGTCTTAGATTGTGTTTGAGTTTAATAAGATTTAAGTAATATGTAGAGAGAGATAGGTATGAATGGGAAGGTTTAATGTGTGTGTTTGAATGTGTAAGCATCTAGAAATGTTTTAGTTAATGTTTCTGTTTCTATATAATTTTTTTAGTATTATCTATTTATTGTTTTTGGGGAAATTAAAATTTGAATTTATGTAAGTACGTTACATATTCCAGTTTGTACAAATGTTATGAAGGCAATAATTCATTTTTAATAGGGAAGAATTATAACATTTTAATAAGAAGATGATAAAAATCGAATTCAGAAAGTGAAGATTGAAAGCATTGTAGATTTACATTTTTTTAATAATTGAACTTCAAATATTTGGTATTATGATGTTGTGATTAGAGAAATAAGTTTGTTTGAAGGTACATATGACTAAATTATTTTGAATGATATATTTGTTGCAAATGAGTACCTTGAGGATTTGATGAGTTGCATCTCCAAGAAGTGTTTGTTTTTTGGAGCAAGTGTATCTTCTAAGTGTATCACTGGATTGGAAGATTGAAAAATTGCATTACAAATTTGAGAAGGAATGGGTGTGTTTGGGGGTTTACAAATTGAATATAGAGAGTAAGTAGTGTTACTTAATTTAATTTGTAAAGCTATAATTATAAAATTAAGATATAGACAAAAATATTTGTTGATGAAATATAGAATTCATTATTATTATTATTATTATTATTATTATTATTATTATTATTATTATTATTATTGCTGCACCACAGAAGCATGGTCAGAAATTTTATCATTTCTATAAATGTTATAATATTTTAAGAGCAGTTTTTCTTCAGGATTAGATGTTTTAGAAATACATCCCATGACAATATTAAGAAAGAATGGGGATGAAAAAGATTTCATTTTAGACCATTAGAATTCCATTTTATTAGTGTAATACTATTTGTATTAATAGACATTAAATAGTGGAGGAAGGATGTTTTGTAATAAAGTCAGAATTTGTGGGATAATTGTAGAAATAATTTCTTGAACTTGTTGGAAATTAAAGATGTATAATTTGAAGTAGAAGAGTTTTGTTTTAATGTATCAGAATAAGATAATATAGATTATGTGTCATTGTATGTTGGAGATGTCATAGTATATTTGTATTTGAAAAGAGATTTTAAATAGACTTGATATGTTGAAAGGTTTTTGAGAAGGAGAATGCAAATTTTTATTTATTAATGTACATTTGTCCAAACTTTCTGTTGATTTTTCCTTTGAAGAACATTATTGGTTGAATGTTACTGTTTTCTCAAATATTGTTGTTATAGTAAAAAAATGCCTTTTTACAGAATTTATCGTGAACTGAACATTAGATACTGCAGTATATGTTAGATGCAGAATCTAATGTTCAGTTCATTAAAAATTCAGTAAAAAGGCATTTTTTTTCTCTGTTCCAGGATTGCAGTGTTTAAAGGAATATTTTTCATTTTATAAAATTGGAATTATTTCTATATTATCACTATTGCGAAATTCAATACCTCCATTATTTTGTCATATGTTTCTGTATGCGTGCTAGAAATTGGCCCTCAGCTGTTATACTGATTTGGAGGATGTGTTTCAAGTAATTTATAGAGTCAACCAAATTTCTGGATGCTTATTTTTAATGAAAATTTTTAGAATACCCTATTTTGGTTTAACTAAATATTTTATTTTCTTTGTTTTATATGTGATAATGTTATAATCGCAGCATACTTATTTCTTTGTTTTCTCTAGTGTTCTCCAATCGCCTAAGATAAATGCAAGAATGAAATGTATGTTTGTAAGCCCAGGGGCAATTAGGAACTAAATTCTTGTAAAAATTCAATGATAAAAGTGAAGATAATTGCTGTGGACCATTGTTTAATGACTGCCCTTGCAATTTGTTATTAAAATCTAACCCACCTGTCATGCATAAGTTATTCTTTTACTAAAACTTTAAGTTAAATGAATTCAGATATCCGGTTCACTAAATTTCAAACATTTGTCATTTCTGTACAATGAATACGTTCATTCTTTTGATAAGTTCTCATCACAGTCAGGAGTTAATGTTATGTGTATAAAATCATTATGATACAGATATTTCGAGTCAGTGAAGTATAATTTTATTTCATTACACTGCATATTGCTTCAAAATTTAATCTATTTTGAGCCTTGCATTTAATTCCATCTTTATTCCATAAATCCTCTGATTATGGCATTTAGATTAGTTTTTATTATAAATGAGATTCTACTATTTCATATATTCTTCAGCTTAAACAAGATTATGAAAATTGTGAAGATTTTATTTCCATATGAAAATTATAAATGAAATTGTTACCAAGTACTTGTTGCGATTTATAAGTCAAAAAATATAAATAAAATGATTTCAGCAAATCTGCCTTTCTGAAGGACACTACGTGCATTTAAACGCGCCGCGTCGGTATCTTTTGCGTTTCATTTCGATGAGGTTGGCAATTCCGAAGCTCCGCCATGTTGAATTTTTAGGGTCTTTTGTTACGTGGAGAGACCTATATCACTGCCTGCCTAGGAGGACGGCAGATCACTGTCTGTCATGTATCTAGTAGGTTCTTACAAGTTGGATATTTCTCGATGGAGTGTTCGGAGTCATATAGGTGGAGGAGTTTGGAAAGAATCCCATCAGTGCCCAAGAACAAACCCCGTGTGAAGGACCACGTGCGGTCCGTGTCCCGCATTTGGAAACGAAATCCAAAACATATGGCAAAAATTCATTTTGGAAAAAGGAATACTACAAGCATGAGACTTATCATTTCAATCCAAGTGAAATTTTAGAGACCCCGTAAATGAGCGCTCTTATAAACTAAAAGGCCTACAACAACTCACAGTTTCTCCCATTATTTCGATATTTTTCCAATTTTCGAAAGTTACAGAGACTTCAACGAAAATTAGACCAGCGCAATTCTTTTCAACATCCCATGTTTTATTCGCGAAAAAATTAAAGAAAAATTTAGAATTTTCAAAGTAAAGCAAAAAATTACGCAAAAAGACTCATTTTTTCTACAAAAAAAGGACATTGCCTTTTTGAAAGATCTGATTTTTTGAATATATTTTGTTTAAGACGAAAATCTCTATTTTCAATATTGTAGTATTGCATTATTAATTGATTTCAATTTTCGAAAATACAGAGTTCGCCGGAAACAGTCATATGTCTTACTATACTTACAAATTTCGTACTTTGCATCTACAGACCTCTAAAAGTGAGATTTAAATTATTTCAGTTTCTTAAAAAAATTTAGAGATATATCCGAATAACATTAGTAATCGCTTTTTTAGACCCATTGTTGTACGTGGAGATTTTAATATTGATTTTCTGGGTGTCACGAGAAAGAACAACTTCTCAATTTACTTCTCAAATGGGCTACTCACACGACAGGGGAGAGCTGGTATTAAGGTGAAAAAAAGTTGCGAGGACCTGCTAACAGAATGTTCGATAATGCGACGTTGCAGTGACCTGATGGCTTCCTTTGATGTAAAGATCGCCAGAAAGACCGAGGTGAAGAGGACATTACAGTTATTATCGCCATTTGGCAGATTTAGAGCAAATAATGGATGCTTTGAAGTTCGTAAACGAGGCGGCCGCCGAGGTTTATAACCAAGTCCATTACTTGCGTTATCGTCCGCGTGCCATTCAATCTTCACGTAATGCAACCCACTTGCTAGAACATTCCAGATAAGCAAGAAATACCGCTGCTTTGAACAAGATTCCTACTCAAACGCCAGCTTTTGTTACAGCTCATTGATTTCCATTGTTCCTGACGCAAGTTTTTTAAGGTTCTGCTCCAACATAAGAAAGCGTAAATCATTAACTGTCTTTCAGAGAGATTTATATTCCTTTCTTTGGTTGCGTAATTACCTTTAGAGTAGGTCAAAAACTGAGTGCCAATAATGGCGATAATTTAATGCGTTAATCTAGAAAATTTTCTTACGTGAAACGGGAGAGAGCGAAAGAAGCGTTGGCACTGAAATGGAAGTTGTTCCAGCCTGTGATGTCAGTGTGTGATGCTAATAGTAAATTTGCACCATACCACACGTAATCGAGAACTAACTCGAGCGCAACAAATGAGAAAAGAGATTATGTAAAAGCATCGTGTGGATTTAGCGTTAACATTACGTTTCGCTAACTCAGTCTTTTATTGTTAGATTAGGGCACAAACGAAGCGCGAAGCCCTTTTAACACTTTTAACACAACGATACTAATCACGTGGTCATCGCCATCGGTCATTCCGGATGAGCGCAACAACTGACGCTACTACAGCGATTCTGACTGGGTGGTTTTAGGGTTCGAGTGACAACTGTGGTGGATATTCGTCCGAAGCTGCAAAGGTAGGTCGAATTCGCCGCGGTTTGGAGAAGTCTACCGGCTGGCTGCTCTCATCATTAGTTTTCCAGTGTGTCACCGATTAATATCAAGTGAACGACAGAGCAATACCCAAACCAATCGCGATCTTTCTTTCGTCTTTCCTTCGTCTTCCTTGTCCTATACTTCCATGTCTTAATTTACACACACTTAGCACTTCCACTGCATCACTGCCCATTTTCGGGAGGCGAGCGCTTAGAGCTTGTCTCGACTGAGGCGGAGCCCCACTATGGGGATGCCTAGAGAGCGGAATTACGCAATAAGCCATCATTCTGCGACGGAACTCACGTTCTAGCGGATTAAAAACACAACCACGTATCATAACATAGCAAGCACTACACATATGGGACTAATGACTATAGCACAACAAAATAATCAGTGTTTTAGACTAAAATAATGGGGCTTTTCTGTTTGGACTAAAACAATTTGGGCTCTAATGTTGCCGTGCCACCGGTTGTGTGCCTGGGGCAGGGCCAAGCGGGTCGGTGGTGGTGGGGGGGCGAAGATCTCTCCGCGCGGTCCAGTGGCTCTGCGGAGCGCTGCCGGCGGCCGCTCGCACTTCTCTCCGCTCTGGGAGGGGAGGGGAGGGGGAAGGCAGGTGGGGGCGCGACCGGTGATCCGAAGAGGAAAAGGAATGGTGAATGCGCTGTTGCCCGTCGCCCGAGGAAGAGATTGGAACAACGAGAAGGACCTCGCACTGGAAGGGCAAAAAATTGAAGTCACGGGGAAGGGGAGACGTACTTGAGTCGGAAGGAGCAAGAAGAGGAGAATATGTACTCGGTAAGAGGAAAAACAAGAGGAGTGCAAAGAGATTCGTAGAGAATTGAATGTCTTTGCACGAGATTGGCAGAAGGAGCAGAAAGGAGATGAGTGGTGAAGGAGGAGAACGAAAAGCGAGAGGGGGAAATGGAGTGAGTGAAAGAGCGGGAGGTGGAGCTAGAAGGTGAATGAGGGAGACGGAGGGCGATGAGGAAGTGGAGGCGGCGGAGGAACGGGCGGCTGTTGAAGGGGAGGCCCCTTTCGTTCCGCCGGAGACCGCAGAGGCCGAAGCCCAGACGCAGCGCAATCAGACAGCGCGGGAGGACTCGCATTTTTTTGTGAGGCTCTAATAGGCAACCTCTCCCCCGGCCACAACGCGCCCAAATTAGACACGCCGGCTACTTGCGGCTCGGTCTGCCTCACCTAACGTTTAGTCTCGATCATCCCTCGCAGCGCATTTCTATTTTTACTGCCGTTGAGAATCTGTATTCGTCAACCTCTTCCATCTGCCTGGAAACTGTTACCCGTGTGTGGTAGCCGGAACCTGGCTGCAAGTACAAGGCCGTTTGAAAGAATGTATTTGTTGATGCAATTGGATACTTTTCAGATAAAACTTTCTCCCGGAATACGTTGCGATTGGACTTCACAACTGAAATACTTTTTTCCATTATATTAAAATATTTGAAGATACACACGTGAGAGTCATACAATAAGTTAAATTCGAAATCACTGAACTATTTTTATCTTTCTGTCCTGTTTAAAATATATGAGAGATATTATATGTTGCCAAATTAGAAAAAAAATAGTTCGACGTCTTTGAAGCTCAAGTAGCACGTAAATATATCATATTTGTATGATGATATTAATATAGTAGTATATCTTCAGAAAATACAAATATAATTGTACAAAAGTAGTAAAGAATATTGGAAAATAAACACAATTTACTAATATTGGGGAATATCAGTAAAAACATGCAATATTTTGTCTCTTCGTTCCTCTTACAATTTTGTATTTTTTATACATGATCGTTTCACTCATTGCAGCACTTTATAAGAATGGGTGTGCTCCACACTCTTTGCATGGAACATTAGTGTTCCTCCTTCACGCTTACAGTCCAAGGAATGCTGCACTCCAATCCAGTCAAATCGCATGTGCAAATACGTGTGTTGGATACGCTGGGTGTTCGAGGCGACTCGGTTTATTGAGAAGTTGCAGCGAACGCCAAGCGAGATGTGGGGTATGCGTGCGAGGTGCATGCTATCTCCGCGGTCGTTCGCTTTCCTCTCGACCTGCGTCATGCGTAGGCCTCGGAATTTTAGGCACAAAAAATGATGATTTAGGTGCCTAAAATAGATAACAGAATTCTGAAATTAGGCACTGCGCTGCGGCGATACGCCTCAACCTGTCAACAGTACAGCTTCACCAGGAATGGGAGCAATTGCCTAAAAGTGCGTGCTGATCGGAGACGAACGTGAAACATCCTTATTATGTTGACTTGCAGGGCTTCGTGTGTTCAGTATTTTGGGTGAAACATTTCGGTAAGCTGTCATTTGCGTTTCGATCATATAATATTTGCATTTCGGAAAATTTGCGAAAAAAAATTTCCGTTTCCGTAAAACGAATTTCACAAATTAGCATTTATAATATGATCGTTCTTGAAAATTACTTGTTTTAGACAAAAACATATTAAAATAGAAACTAAACATCTTTTTAGGACAATTATCTTTTGAGTGGATCTATTTTCTTCTGATTCGTAAACATCTGCAATTATTTTCCACAACATCCTGAAGGAACTAAATACGCATTCGTCCTTAAATCCAAGATCTTGTCAAGAGGTCTGTAATTGTGCCTCGTGTCACCAGACCCGAAAATACATATATTCATTTATTCTCTCCCCAGCCTCTGCTGAGCAGAAGCTCTAGTGTAAACTCATCTTGAACCATCAATGTGACCCTTTCATTCACTAATTTAAATATAAATCCAATTGTAGTAAATCATGAGCTAGCAGAATCATTTGCTTCTGAATAATGCCTTGAGAAAACAAGAAGCATTCATTAGATTTAATGACCCTCTCAAAATCACCACACTCAAGTCGGAAAGCATCTTACTTCAATGCTAAATGACTCGACTGCGCATATCGTGCTTAAGTTGTTTGTGATTTCTCCGCTCGAGCGAGGTTTCCGCCTTACAAAATGACTAACGAAAAGCGGCAACAAGCGGCCCGACGAAACCCCACCAGCGGCGCGAGGGAGGAGGGTCTGCAAGGAATAAAAAGCCGCGGTGAATTGTCACGTATCTCCGGTGGCGCTGCAGCGTTTGCGGCGGCTTTGCGAAATGGAAAGTGCCGCCGCGCACTTTCTCCTCCTCCGCCGTCCGACGCAGCTGCTCAGCTCACACGTCCCGTAGACGGACGGGCAATACAATGGAAGATGAAACTGAACCAAGTAAATCAAAATCAAAAATGTTTTCATTAGACCATTCTCTGTCCCCCGTCCATTACTATAAGCGATTGAAAAATAAACTGGACTCCGTCAAATCAATCTATAAAATACTTGGGACTGAATCTTGCCACAAGACTCAACTAAAAAAAAACACATAAACATTAAATTAAAATACAACGGGCCAAAATCAGACGTCTCCAACCCTCTAAAATCAGACCAACAACGCGACAGAGAATTAAACATGAAATCAATCACCTATCAAATAGCACGCCTACTCAATAATTTCTACTCTAACATCTACTCAATAGATCAACTAAAACAATTTAGCTTCAACGAACAATGCACGGGCCAGAAGAAACAATAGAGACCCATTCGATTCTTTCCTAAAAATATCCTCAAGCAATTGGGAACGGTAGGTACTCTCATGAGGAATCTACCCCAATGTAGTAGCAATAGTAGATCTAGGTTAAGCATAGTTTATGTTAGCAGTAAGTCATCAATACATATGAAACAGTCTGAACTGATTATTCGACCCGTAAGTGTACTGATTCTGTCTGTCGTGGGTGGTCGCGGGGATCTTCCCCTGATAATTGGTGAGATCCGGCGCCGACCTACACTGCGGCTTCCGAGCTTTTCCCACCACCAGCTGGGCACCGCCCCAGCCCAGACAAGCTCTTTGCTCTCCAACAGTCTCCCGATATGTGTGATGTTGTAGTACATGTGAATGTAAGTGTAAGTAAGGGGTGAGGAAGGAAAGATCGTCCGCTGTCCATGGCCCGTTTATTAGGGTACTGGAATTGATCGGAGAAACCACGGAAAATTACCGATTAGAGCAGTGGCTGCCAACTCAATGCTCTGTGGCGTCACGAAAACTTCTCTTCTGCTTCGTACCGACCCACTGAGCAAAAGGCACTTTCACATTTTAGGACAATAATATTTTATAGAATAGTATGTAATATAAAGAAATAATTCGTACTGAAACAGTAATTAATGTTAACAAATAGGTACCCGGCAGGGATCACGTGAGAGAATTGGGACCGTCGGCTTGAATTTTTTGTGTACAATTTTGTTTGAGAATGTTGTAAATCCTAGTGATTTTCAGTATCTTTTCCATAATCTTCTATCTACAAATTCCTTTACTTCTCCCGTGATTGCGAGCAATGTAAATTCTCGGAATTTATTTTAATCTCGCTGATTTTTCTGGGTCGCAAAGCTACGTAATGCATCTGTTGGTTGGAATTTTTAACACACTGCAGTTCTTTCGAATACACTAAACACTTCGCCATTGTTCCAGTATCTGCAAAAGGAAACTTTTCTTCCTGAACAGAAAGAAAATTAATGGGTGTAGATGTTTTCCCACTTTTGTTGCCCGAAATACCGGCATAGGCCCACTGACAAGGTCTTTTAACCGGCGACCGCCGTCTGTCCTTCCCTCCCCCCTTTGCTCGGGCTCCTTCTCCGAGCGCCTTACCTCGGAGAGCAAAGCAGCTCCGACGTCATTCCTTGTCCAGTTGGCAACCGCTGGATTAGAGCAACCGACCGATAGAATCCTCCAGACCCGCTGAATAGATACGTAGCTTGGGTCGAAAATCCTCCGCTGTCAGGACTCGAACCCTCGGTTCTGGCGGTCAATGTGGCCGCAGAGACGTTAGTGCTCGATCTAAGCTAAGGGCGAGGAGGGTGAGGCGGGGTGGGGGCGGCGGGTGAGCCGTGGGAGAAAGCAGGGGCGAAGATGGGAGTGGCGACGGAGGGAGTAGGGGTGGGCGGGGACGGGACGGGTGGACACTGGGCGGTGTGGGTGATCGCGAGGCGGTGCTGGTGGTCGCGAGGGCGGGGGGGGCAGAGCGAAAATGGTCGCACGCCGTCGACTTGCAGGCGCACGTGTCCCCTGTCGCGGAGGTGAGTGAACCCCAAGCTCAAAACGCGACCATCCGTGGCCGATGGAGTCCGTCGACCTCCGCCACCGTTCAGCGTGAGGAAGGAAGATTTGCTCAGGAGACTTCAAAAGAGAAAAGAAAAGCTTAATTTTAACAATCAAAACGGGAGCGTATTTATTGAAAAAGGACACTGAATACGTACAGGGGAAAAAAGAGATGGAGTAATTTAATATTCTGTTGACATTTGCAAGTGTTGGTATTTATTTCACCATAGACATTCATAAGATGTTCTTATTAATCGTGAACAGAGGACATAGGCAGTTTATAGTTAGATAATACCTCAGGCCAATAAACATATGTGGAGAGAAAGTGAAATGCAAAAGGAAGACTTTTTATAGTTAGAGAATATCTAAGACATATTTAAGAAGTAAAACTCAGTATCCTCAGTCACCGACATCGGTTTCATATTTGACTTCCTCAACAAAGTATCTCCCAAAAGCTGTCTTGGGTCAGGGGTTGAGAAACTAAGAATGTACACAACCCTGACTTCGAAACCCCGCGCCAGTTGCTTTCATCGCCATGCATGCAAACACCAGCTAAGTACCTTGCTCGCGACCTTGCAATGTCTAGCCTAAATAGAGACATCAAATTACCGACGTTGAAGAAAGTTCTTCAAAAGAAAAAGTAAATATTTTTCAAGGAGAAAGAAACCAGTTTTCAGACAACCCGTTTACTAGTCATCGAATTACGTGGGTGTTGCAGGATTCTCTATTTCAATTCGGAACCGCCATTTGTATTGAATATTCGTATCGTGAGGCAACGAAATGGACCGAAACATTTTTTTCGAAACATATTGTTTCGACTCGTTATAGGTGGTGCTGTTTTAAATAGGAACAGAGTTCCCTGAAGCTTCTTCAAGTGTGAATTATCATCTTAATTTGATAATAGATATGCAATAAATAATATTATTTTTTTATAAACATTTTTGTTTATTATTAGATGATCTTACTGATTACTGGCCACAGAATCAACAATAAACGATGGTTTTCATTTAAAAAAACAACGGACAGTTGTTTGCTGGTTATAAATTTCATTGCGCGTACATGATTTCTTTCGCGAGAATATTTTCAATGATCGCTGTTCGAGTTTATAGTGGGCCCTTAAAATGAATGTTCATTTACTGATCGATACTTATTTTCAGAGAAGTGACCGCACACTCCTGCAAGAGATGTAGTCCGCTTCCTCAAAAGTTTTCATTCACCTTCTCTTTACTTCTTTTTAGGTTATGTTCTTGAGTTGGGTTCGCGTCTACTATGGAAAACTATGGCAATATTTGCATAGAATATTTTAAATTCGTTTCGTAAACTAACATTCTGACTGCGAAAATGTAGTCAGAAACAGGGATAATTCATTTAATTATACGATCTCTAAAGTGCGCAAGTCAAATTAGACGCTGTTCCTGCGAAAAATATCGTATGTGGACAGTCCCTTGCTATTCCGACACGAAATAACTGCTGCAAATGTCTCGCTCATCACTTAAGGAAGCACTCATTCCTCATTCAAGACGACACCTGTACAATATAAGTGAATGCAGTGCATATAATGCACAGTGTGTTAGGAGAGCCTCTCCGAGGAGGCGCCTTGCTGGTGAGAGTGGTATGCCAAAAGAAATTATGTTGGGATCATGAACCACAGCTTGTAACAAGTGAAAACGTAAATTGACCACAATCATAACAGATGCTGGAAGTGTTGTCCCCTTCACTTGTTTCCAAGTTCTACCAACATAAATGCAATTCATAATAGGACTGACTCGGTTAGGTGAGGGGGGGACTTACAAGTAACCACCTTATTTTAAGCAGTTGCTGATTTCTTACGTATTCCATTCTTCCTTAAATCCTATGCATAATCCTAGCGCCAGGGGGCCATGCTGAAGTAACTTGACGCCTATGTGTTTTCTACCCTTTCAATTAATTGATTGATTGACATGTGTTTCCGGCCACGTCAATTGTTGCGCTCAATAGTCCCGTTAGTTTAGTGAATCTTATAAACTGGAAAATATTTTGTTCAAATATTTTCTTAGCGCTACTAATGAACAGAATGACATGAGCAGAATAGGTTTAATACACGTGATGATCCCAGTGCAACTAGTGTTTGTTATAGCTACTAAGTGCTTTCTCACATATTTTCTTAAAGCTACCAAATATTTTCTTACAGCTATTATTTTGTTCGTTCATATTTTTGTTGTCTTATAGTTTGTTTTTCTGTAGTTTCTTGTAGCTACAATTGGTTTTGCTTTATATTGTTTTGATGATTCTAATGATTTACTTCAGCGACTTTACAAATATCAACCTACTGTTACCCTGCTAAAGCAGGGGACATTTGACCTTTATGGGATGTTGTTGGCTAATAATAATAATAATAATAATAATAATAATAATAATAATAATAATAATAATAATAATAATAAGGAATAAAATATCAGCAATAGGTAGTTTGGCGGTGCCTGTAGCCGAATACAGTTTCGGACTAGTAGACTGGACTGAGCTAGATTATTATCGGCTGTACTAGGAGAGAACGATTCTTACAGACAGAACTGTCATCTGCAATCGACCTGATATTTGTTCTGTTTAATAAAGAAAGCAGGCATCGACATTATCGATGTCTCAATTCCAAACGCTTCCAATCTTCAGTTGAAATACACAGAAAAGAAGACTAAGTATGTGGATCTCTCAGAGTCTATCCTCCAACAATTGAATGCTTGCAAAGTGAGAATCATTCCAATTATAGTATATACTGGAGCCATCCCGAAGACCATGCATCAAAGTCTCAAGGAATTAGATCGTCCTGAAAACCTTTGGAAGATTATGCAGAAGGTTACTATCATCTCAACGGCCAGAATTGTCAGACAATTTGTCGGAAATCAACGTGAATAATTAGATTAAAAATTGTAACCATAATTTGTATTGTGATTATATTAATCTGTACAATTTATGTAGTCACTGTAGAGATACGAGATGTAATATAATAATAATAATAATAATAATAATAATAATAATAATAATAATAATAATAATAATAATAATAATAATAATCTGGGAAGTTGTGACCTTCCTTCCCCGCTGGGCCATGGGATCCCGGCCTTCCTCAGCGGGGCTCCGCCACAGCCGGGACAAGCTCTAAGCTCTTCATGGGTTTCGCGAATTGTGTGGAAACCAATTACATTGTGTAGCCCTACGTGTGTGAGACTAAGGGAAACTACCGAGCACAGCAGCCGCCCGCTACAATTCTCTCCTCTAGACAACGATTAAATTCAACCTAACTGACAAGCCTCAGTCGAATCTACCGCCACTGTCGGGCTCCAATCCTACTGTCAAAAATTGTCACCGACGGGTCTCGAACCTCAGGACCTCGCGAGCAGAGTCGCTGTGCTTGCAGAGACTACGGTAGTGATGACTCTGAGCTAACTCAGCTGCTCCACCCTGTCGAACTCCTTCAGCGTTTTCCGGAGGGAGTAGTAGACTATCAGGGAAAGATCACGGAGGTTACACCCCACTTCGCTGAGGGCGGGCGTTTTTTCATAAAAATATTGTGGACATTTGAATACAGGTCTTCATTCATCAAATCGTGCCTAACGGTAATGGGAGATCAAAGATACTGTTCCGTTCCTGGAAGTTGCTGCATCGGACTTTCTGCGTTCTTTTCCTCAATCGTGAACTCGCGACACGTGCTATTCCTTTGACCTCGATATCTAATGATGGAGGAAAAATGAAACTATGTTACCAACTCCAAGTAGTGCAGTTTTACCTGTGGAAGCGTCTTCTCGGTTGTCTCAGTTCTATTCTACTATTCAAATGTTTTCATATCCCCCAAATTTCAAAATACCCGGATTTTTGCTCGAGTAAAGTATGTGATAAATACAAAGTTGATGCAATAGTACGTTAATATCACCGAAATGTTCATTTAGTGTACATTCCTCTATAATGCTCAATGAATATATTTTTGTTATTTTTTTTTTGTTTCTGTTCATTACATTAACATATTAATCACAAATTGTATTTTTAAATATACTTCTTTAGAAACATTTAATAGGAAGTACGACACATTGTTTTGTTAAAGTTGACTAATGTGCTAGTTCGTTTTAAGTAAAAATGAATATTAATAATGTTAATAGAGATGAATTTGCTAATGACTGAATTATATTGACAACATACAAAGCATTGTTAAGAGAAAAAAATAAAATATGTGCTCCCTTCAAGAGGACGGCTGGAGCTCAAGAGTACGTGCATTATACTACTCTACCGTACGTCACATTGAGTGTTTACTGTTTTTTGACAAAATACATTAAATCAAGAGAAAAATAACTTTTAGTATTAACGAATGCTCGAGATTTATTGATAGTTTCGAAAACTAAATGGTTCTTAACTATCGACACTTTTTCTAGAAGGAGAAAACTCATTGTATGACTTCATAACCTAAAAATATGTTTTCGATTCCCTCTCCCACACTCATTTATCTTACACCACATCTCAGAGTTCTTTTTCAGCATCAGCTTCCAGTGGTACAAACTTTCCTACTATGTCTCCCTCTTGGTCAGCCCTGCGTCGGCGCGGAGCCACCTTTTATACCCTCTTGCCCCCCAGCACGCGGAGAGGATACCTTCAAATCACTTTTCGATAATGCACATTCTTTGCACATTCTTTCTACAACTAATGCACATTCTACACATTCTACACAACACATTCTACAACTAATGCACATTCTTTGGAATCTGATGTTTTAAAGTGGAATATTGAGATTTATAGATATCCTCTGTTTTTGTTCGCAAAATTTGATGGTAACCTAGCAATTTTTGTTTGTATAAGAGCATTATACATTTATAAAATAATCAAATTTTTCGAAGCAAATTTCATAAATTTTGTAGTTCTAAAAATGGACTTCGATATAATGACGTTACGCATATTTAATGTTTATGTGAAAATTGGCTGTGTGACTTAATACATTTAGCTGTGAATGTGATGCAATTATCCGTACTTAGACAGCAAATATGTGCGGTGGAGTAAAATGGAATGAATTATATTGTGAACGATTATATCGCAACGAAAAAGAACCTTTAAAGTGCTAGTATCAAAAGCATTATTTACGCAACTTTCTATGCTATATACTCATATTTAATGAAGAAAATTATATTTAATTGTCTAAATAGATTAATTTATATTTATTTTGTGTAGTTTGGAATGAAACACGTAACGAAGATACTCTTGGTCTTTAGATAATTTATTTAAACTCTTAAAAAATGACATCAAAGATTGTTGTTTAAAATAATAAATACTAAGTAAAGATCTAACATTAAAACAATAGGATAATATGAGTATCTTCAGCAAGCATTTAAATCGTGCTTTCTTAGTGATACTGAATATTATAAACACTACGTGATGAAGGGGGCTGGATGGTGTAATATTTGGGAATTACGTAGATTATTAAATATGTGAAATGGGGGAAGAGTGTTAACCATATCCAGTGTTATCAGTTGAGGAATCATCTTCCTGTCCGCTTGTGGAGTTTGCACTTCCCAATCACCCTGCTCCAATCACACTCCCCCAATCACTACTCCACAATCACCCTTCCCCAATCACCCTCCCCGACCACCTTCCCAAGTCATCCTTCCCCAATCACCCTCCTCCAACCCTCTTCCCCCAATCATTCTGCCCAATCACTCTTCCCCAATCACTCTCCCCCAATCACTTTCCCCCAATCATCCCCAATCACCCCCAATCATGCTCCCCCAATAACCCTTTTCCAATTACTCTTTCCCAGTCACCCTCCCCAACCACTTTCCTCGAATCAGCTTCTCCAACTATCTTCCCCAATCACCCTTTCCCAACCCCCTTCCCCCGATTATTCCCCTCGATCGCCCCCCGCGGTGAGCCAGCTGTTGCTGCGAAGCGCCTGCTGCCGCAAGCGCCCCCGCAGGGTGCGTTCCTGTGCGTTCGGGCCCTCCCCCCCCCCCTCCCCAGCCACAGCCCCGGGCGCAGCGCTGCGCTGCGCTTCGCGGCGCGAGGGCTTTTCCTGGAGCCATCAGCGGCGGCGCTGACCGCCCTTTTTTGCACCGCTCGCCCAGCGCCGCCCGCCGGCTCCCGCACTTCCTCCTCCTCCATGAAGCATTCGATTCGGACGGCCACCTCGAAACTCCCTTCCCTTACGAACTAAAAGTGTGAAGGCCCATTCACAATGCAAACATAAACAAAAGCATGGAGTTAACATAAAAGTTAGGACTATGTCCATAAGCAGACTCATTCACAATGCCTTCGCAAAAGCATAATACGTAAGACGTTAAATTAACAGTTTGCAAGCTTCAAACTTCTGTGCTTATGCTCAAGTAAGACATGAGAAATGAACCAATCACAGTACGTTTAACTCAAAATCGAGTATCGGAATAGGATCGGAGTCAATAGATCGAACGAAAGACTGTTTTTCGAGATTGCCTGGTTGATTTTCACACGTGGACACTTTGCCGTGGCGTGAAAGAGCATGTGGAAATAGTGCACGTGTGATGAAAATACAATGTGATACAATCATCATAAGAGTGCAGTGCGCGATCAGTGAAAATAACTGTGAATGACTTGTTTGTTTGTTTTTGTTGTTTTTTTTTCAAACAAATTCGAGACTTAACAAAGTAAACATTTTTAAACCTAGAAAAACGGCCAAAAGGCCATTCTGCAAATGGGTTACTTGGCATGTTAGCTTTAAGTTAGTAGTAAGATTATAAGCTTTAGTTCGATTACAAGTTCTGTCGCAAGAGCCAGATAGGCCAGCGGCGCGCACTGCCACTCCCCACTCCTCTCAAAAGAAATTAAATGCCCGCCTCGCGAGGGACACTGGTGGGTGGGGGCCGGGTCGATGTGGACGGCAATTAAAAACGATTCCCGTTCCGAGTGCGATAATTTCTACAAGGAAATGGTAGCTTGTGGTTTTCCGGCATATCTCAAAGGAGTAAAGAACAAAAGAACAGTAAAAATATGTCAGCGAGGCTAGGATTGGAAATGAGATGGTAAGTTCTATTAGGGAAAAGAGGAAGATAGAAGATACAGGATTTGTCAAGGTCATGCGGAAACAAGGAAAATAGGGTACGGGAAAAGTTGTATGGGAAAGTATAATGAATGAAGTCAGTGAGTGCAGAGAGATAGAGGAAAATAATATCTGTGAACCGGAGGTATAGGACACTTGTCACATTTACTAAATTTTACAGGAGAGCTGTTTGAAAATGTTTTTCTTTGGATTTTTAAGTTGACTTAAAAAAGCTGTAATTCTCTCCAGTTCCTCCAATTCTTGATGTAGATCATAGTGATCTTGATGTAGACCTCTGGGTAGAGGACAAGAAACCTGTGTTATTGTGCCAACAATCTCATTTCGGCCCAAAATGGACATAGTGTCCTCTGATCCACAGAAATGAAGTTGAAAGGGGGAAATGGTGAGGATAGAGAAACTAAAACGAAGAATAGTGGAAGGATAATATAGGAATAAAAGACGTTACGAAGGCTAAAGTAGTTGAGTTAAAAGATGAAATAGTTTAATAGAGAAAGATGGAATATAGGAGATGGGGACGTGAACAAGGTAGTTGTGAAAATTAGGAAGAATATCTGAGCAAATGAATGGATACCTATGTATGAAGTTGGGTGAAGTTTACAATGATAAGTATTTTCTAATGCTAGGTGTATTTGTGAAATCTGTCTGTGAAAAGAAGGCAGAATAAATGAATGATGCACACGATCATGATTACACTTAGATAAATCGTGTAGGTAGGTATCACAAATGTAAATACATCATCTAATTTAACAAGTCAACAGTTTGAAAATTCTTTTGCCGTTTGTCAGACAGTTAACATGCAATTTTGACGGATTTAACTCCATTATCAATGTCTTTTGAACATAACAAAAATTGGAAAAAGTATGTTAAATACCAGAATTATATTCTTAAAATTCTTTGTGGAGAGATGTATATGAAAGCGGCTGTTTATTAGACATGTCTGCTAGGTGGCACAGAACAATATCTTAAAGAACATTCGCAAAATGGCATTTCTATACGAATTACTGCATCGCAATTTTCGAATTTGTAATACCATGTATTCCGATTTTTGTATAAAGTTAATTTGGTTCGACATTTTACTTTCGGAAATGTCCAATCGTTACGTCAGTTTAGATTACCATAACTGTTTTAAAGCACGAAAATAATAAATTTGCACTATTTAAGGAATTAAAACAAAAATCTGTTCAAAACTGGATGTACCTCACTCCTTAATTCTCCGCACCACACGCCACGTTTTATATATTTTTGATACACTCTGTAATTTGAAATCGAAACGTACATGAAGATTGTCTTTTCTTATTGGAACTTAAATTTCTACTATTTCCTTTCATTTACGTGAATGGCATTTGCACTTTCTGTTTATTTTTCAGTTACACCTTCACCTATTTATTGTTTCGTTCCACTCCCTTCGAAAATTTCTACTAAAAACAATTTTCTTCCTCGTACTACAAGTGTTTAAATCAAAGGGTATTATTTTTAGTAATGACTACACATAATTTTCAATTATGTGGTACATAAAATATGTGAAAACCTGTTTACTGCTTAGTAAAAAGTAGGCGTAACTTCACTGCTTGCCTCTTGGGCGACACAAACTCAAATATTTGCTGATTGGACCAATGAAGAAATGTTTGGTATAATGAATAACAGTTTGAGCGTCTGGAGCCTGAAAGTTTGATCGACCGCGAGATTCTTAACGGTACATAATTTTTCCACGCGTTTCCAAATAGAAGTCTTTCTCCCGCTTCGCAAGGCAGTCGAGTCGGCGGCGGCGGCGGCGGACCAGTTTTTAAGAAGAGTTGAAGTGGCCAGTCGATCAGCTGGTCATCGCTGTGCCCCATCCCCCGCCACCACCCCAGCCCCCCCCTCTTACCCTCCCCTCCCCCTCCCCCTCCGCGTGCCCGACCCCCGTCCACACCACCCGTCCCCGTCCCCGTCCACTGCTCCCGCTAACCGTCTCCATCCCCGCCATCCGTTCCCGTCTCCGCCACCCGTCACCGCCCGCCCCCTTGCCCCATTCCCCATGCCCCGTCCCCCGTCCGTGGCGCGCCCCCGTCCCCTCCCCTGTTCCCCATCCCCCGTTTCCCCCTTTCCTCCCGGCCACCCATCCCCCATGCCTCATCCCTCTGTCCCTCTATAACCTATCTCCCTATCCCTTAATTAAATGATCACAGGTGTTGTCATTGCCAACAATGGTGTTTATTACAAGAGCAGCTTTCGATGGCTTAGCCATCATCATCAGTTTTCTGCTGTCTGGAAGCCACGGGTAGTCGTTTCGTGGCTTCCAGACAGCAGAAAACTGATGATGATGGCTAAGCCATCGAAAGCTGCTCTTGTAATAAACACCATTGTTGGCAATGACAACAATGGTGTGATCATTTAATTTTAAATGCCAACGACATTTCACCACTAAACCTATCTCCCTATCCCTTTCCACTTCCCTCAGTCCCCCCTCACCATTGCATTAAACTTTGTCACCACGACCACCTGATTCGGCATTCCCCCCTCTCTTCCCCCCGCGCCAGCGCCGTCGGAGGCGCAGCTGAAACCGGAGGCGGCGGCGGCGAGCGGTCGCGTCGCTTCAAGGGGCGACGGCGCTGCGGAGGCTTCCTCTTGCACCCACAGCCGCGGGCGCTCACAGTGGGCGGCAACTGCTCGAAAGGGAAATTCCTTTTCACGTCATTACGTTCAGGCCACAGAGAATTGAAGATAAAATGTTAAAACTAAGGTCTATGTTGATAAGAAGTATGTTTAATAGATTGTTAGTGAATTCGGACGCGTCAACTTCTAAGGTCATTACTCCCGTCAGTGGTGTGCATGTGTTCATGGCGGTAGGTGGCGGTGGTCTTCCCCCGCGAGATGGCGAGATCTGGCGTCGACCTTCCGTGGGCTAGCGGGGGTTTCCCCAACCAGGTAGGCCATCAACGACAACGCACCGTCCCAGCCGGGACAATCTCTCAGTCCCCTACCGGTCTCCCAGCATGTATGGTAGTGAAGCCCATTTAAGTATGTGTGTGTGTGTGTGTGTAAGGGATGAGGATTGGAGAAGGAAGAGGAAGGAAAGATCGCACGCTGTCCGTGGCCCGTTTGTTAGGGAAATGCTCCGGCATTCGCCTAGTGTTCATCAGAGAAATCACAGAAAACCGATCGGACAAGCCGGGCCCCTAGAATTCTCCTACAGGCAACAGCTGAATTCGTCTGAGGTATCTAGCTAGTGTCATAAATTCTGCCACCGACAGAACTCATTTAGGACCTCCCGGTCAGAGGCACTGCAGTGACAGCAGTAAATGCCCTGAGCCACCTTTGCAAGTGAAATACGTTTGCTATGACTTGAGAGATATGATTGAGAAGAAAATTCACATTCCTGTAGAATTAGAGAAGCTATTTTGATGTGTAGCAGAAACTATCATCATCCCTTTTGATAAATTTCTTCTGAATTAATTTCTTTCATTTTCTGATAAACACACGCTATCGTATCTTGAATCTTGGTCTCCCACACGACTACTCGTTAATCAACTAAATTTTTTTTCGGCGTTCATATTCACTGAGTTTGGCGGAATAATATGAAGATCATTTGAAACCTTTCTGCCAATTTGAAATTTCTGGCGAACATGGCGAAAATTGGGACACTAAATAACTGAGCCCACGATCTAGTGAGTGTTTAAAATATTGAGTCATAACGAGCGATTTCGGGCGAATTCGGATCCAGTCTGCCGTCCCCTGACCGTGACAAGGAAACAGGCAACATTCATGTCGATGTTTTAAACATCGATCTTTTGGTCTCGTTGTTTTGTGGATAAAAAATTCGCTTTAATCAAATTTTTGTAAAAGTTAAAATATGAAATTGAAGGTATATCAGACACTTTTGTGTTCGATCCAAATGGATGCTGTGCCTACTACCTTCATCAAGCAGACACTTTCGCTCCAGATGTCCCCGACGTCCTTGTATTCTTTATTTTTCCTAGCATTTCGCAAATGGAGAGGAATTGTTTTGTCTCAAATCTCAATTAAAAATTAATAAACTGGGTGACTGTCAAATAAAACTTTGTTGCGCACGAATTTAATGTCGGATGTTAATAAACGACCTTTGAAGTATCGATGTGTAAATCGTCGATGGTGTTTGGCCGATGTGTTAATTAATATCGATGTCTACTTTACAGAAAGACATCGATGTATTAATTAATATCCATATTTTAATTTTGAACATCGATGTTTAGGAATTGATGTCGCATCCCTAGTAAGAAGCACCGCGCGGCGTTGCCGGCCGCAAAAGCCAGTGGCGGAGCTTTAAAACATCAGTGTTAAAAAAATCGATTGTGTTTCGTCGATGCGTTAATTAAAATCGACGCTTTAATGCTGAACATGGATGTTGAGTAACGGAAGTGGCGAGCCCGCTCGCGGCGTCGCCGCACTTAGGACAAGCTGGATCCGGATGGCCTGGATCTAGTCCTCTTCCATCCTGGGTCTTCTTTCTTCAAAGTTGACGCGCGCCAACTTTCCCGTTCCCCAGAGGGCCGGGGGTGGGTAGGTAAGGGTGATTTTATAAGGGTTGATGGGTTATTTTGTTAAAGGGTTTGCGCGCGGCGAGGCCGGCCGCAGAGGCAATTGCGCCGTCGCCTGCGCGCGCCGCGCCGCGCCGCGTCGCCGCACGTGCTGATGCGCCGCGAGAGCGCGTGGCGGCGAATGGGAAGTGCTCCACGCCGCCTCGCAATTACCTCCGCACTCGCCACGCATCCCGATGCTCCTTTTGCGCGCACGCCGCCGCCGCCGCCGCGCGACAAATTCCGAACACTTTTTCAGGCAGCTTGCTCCCCACGCGGAAAGAGGAGCGCGCTCCTGAAAAGCTCTGCCATTGAGGAAGAAGTGAAGCGGCGAAAGAAGAGATCTTGTGGGGAGGGAGGGCGGTCGTGGTTTTCGCAGTGGACTTTGTGAACGCTCTCTGGATTGTTTAAGTAGTTAACACGTTTTCATCTTATGGGTGATGTGAGCTTTATAAAGTTTCTTAAAATTACTAACACGGTACCGGGAGTGGTGACTCAATGCATCAACTTTATGTCACTGCAGTGCCTCTGACCGAGAGGTCCTTGGTTCGAGTCCCGGCTTCGGCAGAGTTTCCGACACTGGCGTGTCAGCTAGGTCGAATTCAGCTATTGTCTAGAGAATTCTAACGTCCGGCTGCTCTGATCGGTATTTTTCGTGGTTTCTCCGATCAACGCCAGGCAAATGGCGGAGCAGTACCGTAACAAACGGGCCGCGGACCACGCGCGATCTTTCCTTCCTCTTCCTTGTTCTATCCTCACCTCTTACACACACACACACACACACACACACACACACACACACACACTCTTACACTAACATACACTACACTACTACATATATCGGGAGACCGATCAGAGGCTTAGAGCTTGTCCCGGCTGCGGCGGTGCCCCGCTAGTGGGAAATACTTGGTTGAGGAACCCCCACTAGTCGACATTAGGTCGGCGCCAGATCTCGCCATCCAGCGGGGGAAGATTGCGCCAACTCCCGACGGAAACGCATGCAGTACACTTATGGGACTAATGACCTCAGTCGTTGACGCGCCTGAAATCACTAACACTCAGTCAATCAATCAATCATTAACACGATGAAGTTTGAATGTAAAAGAATGTAAACATTCTCGAAAAATGAGGCCTTTATGTTTTTAACTCAAGGTATTGAAAGTATAAACAGATACATATTACGCCTCTTGTGTCTAAATATTCTTCTTCATTGAGTGGTTGCGTAGTGTAAATAAGCGCGAGTGTTTGCCCATAAACGGGAGCTGCTTGTTTCAATGTCGTGATGCCAAGAGCGCTCGCGGCGTCGCCAGAACAGAGCAGCTCCTGATCGCTGAAGTCGCCTCTTGAGGCGCTCGCCACTCCGAGATGTCCAGGAGCCTCCCTCTCCTCTGAAGCCCCCAGCGCGGATCTCGAAGCGCCGAGCGCCCTTCGCACTCTGTTGACTTGCATGCGAGCTTCAAAGTCATTTCAAATTCGTTACTCTTCAGGGTGATCCTTAAAATGTGCCGTCTCTAAATGGTTTGTTTGTTGCTCTGTGTGAAGATCAAGTCACTGAAATGAAATATTGAAGCAGGAAGAATGTTGCAGCTCTACTGAATACTGTTTAGGTTAAAGCAAAAGTGCTTTTCTTTCTATTTTAAGTTTTCTTGTAATATTTTGCGTAAAATGAGTCTTCCCTCTACTTGTTTCAGGATGCATCTCGTAGAGTCCCAGAAAGTAGGCTTTAGCGCTAACTCGACACGACTCTACCTCTGCTCGCGACGCCTCAACGACCCAGCATTCGCGTCCTCCTTCTCCTCCTCCTCTTCCGCCTCCGTCTTCGACTCCGCTTCTACCTTCTCCTCTTCCGTTGTCTCCTCTTTCTTTTGTTTACTGGTTCGCCTCCTCCAACTTCTCCTCTTCTGCTTCCTACTCTCCCGCCTTCTCCTTTCCCGCCTTCTTTTATCACGCGTTATTAGGCTTATACTATCACATGACGATAGAATTTCAGCGTATCCATGTTGACTTCCATTAGGCTTTGTGCTGTTTCAATCCTTTTGGTATTGCCAGTATCGTATTTCTCAGACTATTACATAGCGACGGCGATTCTCAAATTTCTTTTCGTGGGAATGCCGTCCTGGTCGGTAAGAGCAGCGTGCTGTCAGGCGTCCCAAGACAGTTGAATCACTCCGTGCGTCCGCGGCCTCCTCGAAGCGGAGCAGTGAGTGGACGAGCACACCGCTTCCAAGGCCTCCTGCCTCTGGCCTCGGACCGCTCTGGATCCTCCTGCCACACAGCGCAGCCTCGCGTTCACTTCGTCTGAAATGATCCCCCCGCCGGTAGAGAACAGGTTGGCCAACTGCCACCGCGAATCCGAGAAAGTAGGATAATTCATAGCATAATTACCTGAATTCCAGGGTTCTGTTACTCACGTATTTTTTTACTGCGTAAACGCATAGGTTCGGTTCGGTTCGAGCCCCCAAAATAGCATTGATTGTCGACACCAGTTGCTCTGGTTTTAGCGCCAGTAGGCCTCGTTTGCTCTGGTTTCCTCCGATTGATTCCAGACGGGTATCAGAGCAGCGCCTTCTACAAAGTCCTTCCTCGTCTGCCCGGCCCTGCTCTCAGCCTCTGAAGTCGGGTTGCGTTGATTCCTCATTCCTACAGAGCCGAAGTGAAGTAGGCGAGATTGGGTTTGTCGCGCCCGAAGCATTGAAACAAATGTTTCATTCCCCGCCTGCGCGTTTTTCTTTCCTACTAGAACTGACGAAGAGCAGGCATTTTTTATTCTTCTAAGTTCGACTTCTTGGACTAAAATTCGTCTTTTAGGACTTTTTTTTGTTATTGCTTTTCCCTTTTACTCTTTCTTATTCATTTAACTCCGATAACAATAACAAATTATTTAATTAGAACAGGGCTTTTAGCAGATTAGCTGGCCTGAAAAATGGAAAATTCTACTTTTGGACAAATAGCATTCTACGATTAAGCATTTTGAGTGAATATAATGTCGCTTAATTTTCAAAATATTGATACCTGTGTTTATTCAATCATAAAATTAATGGTGCTATAGAATGGCACAGACACTCTTGTTCTGGGATGGCTGTCGGTTTTGCCTCCTCCTCTTCCCAGCTGCCATCGATCGCCGCCTAGTGTACATTTTTTTACATTTGTTCACTTTTTCGGTCCCCTAATTGATGTACGTCTTGAAGAATATTTTAGGACAGTAAAACGTCATTCTTTAGAACAATTTTCTTTGAAAAATGTGTAGCCGTTTTTGAGAAAACGTCGTTTAAGTATCTTTGTATATGCGAAATTTAATGCTCTTTTTCACAGAAAACTTTTGAGTTTACGAGAAACTTTATTTGAAGTGCTTCATTTCAAGTACTTCTACTCGCAAATGCAATAATGGATACAAATCACTGGTAATGTAAATATTAAACGCGTTAGAGATATTTAAAAGCAAATTTATTTCTGTAACTTGTGAGAAAAACAAAAGAATCCGTTCAATAAATTTAAAGAAAAAAATTGGAGCCTTTTTCAAAACATGGCGTTTGGCTGTTCTTGAAAGTGCGGAATTGTTAACTCATTTTGACAGAAAACTTTTGAATTTTCGAGGAACTTTTTTTAAGACTTCCCTTGAAGCATATGTACTCATAAATGCAATAATGTATACAAATCGTCGGTAGTGTAAATATTTACGACGCGAGAGAGATGTAAAAACCACATTTATGTATTTAAAACAACAACAAAGAATACAGCGAAATGGCTTTTATGTCACCTTACACTGCATTTTGCACTATCCCTGGAAAGAAGATATCTAATGACTATGAGAAGAAGATACCTAATCATAGTCAGTCTCTAAATGTGGACAATTTAAAGAGTAATAGATAATACAATCAGTATTTGAAATTACACTGTCTTCCAGGTTTTTGACTCAAGAAATACGTTGAGAGATGAGAATAATTTATTTTTAATGTGGTTTCTAAATCAGTACTTGTTCTGAGAAGTTCAAATACCATTCGATTTGATTTTGCTTGTTAAACAGAAGAAAATGGAAAGTCTGAAACAATTTTGATGCTAAATTTTCGTCCAGTAAAAGCGTGTGAATGTGTTTGGTAACACGTCCGACCAAGGCATGTTGCAGTGTGGAGACTCCCACAACATTCGCCTACTAGGTAATGATTCGCAGAAGCGCAAAGGAAAGTCTCCAGCACCGCATGACGCGTTGGCACGTGGGGGGAGGGGGGATGAGGGGGGAGGGGAGGCGCAGAAGAACAGACGACACTCGCGAGCGACAACTGGACCCGGCTCCTCCGCCATTATACTTCGGTTTTTCTTTCTTGGCGTACGGGGAGTGTCAATAAAATGGAATATCTCACGGTATTTCGCGTCGTTCTTCGTTGTGCCGCTAGGGGGCGCATGATCGCGACTGTATCGAGCAGTGCTGGCGAATCATGCGATTCCTGGCGGCACAACCGAGAACGGCGCGAAATGCCGTGAGATGTTCCAGTTTTATGACTCACCCCGGTGCGCCAAGATAGAAAAACCGAAGTATAGTCTGCCGTGCGGGTCAGCGGGGCGATTCCCCGACGGCTCCCCAAGGGAATGCGCGGGCTGCACGAAACGGCGCGCTGCGGCTCTCAGGCCTGTGACGTTGGCGGAAGCGGTGCAGCCAACGCACTCGGGCCGATTTCTTGGGTCGCCCAACTTGTAAATGGGGCACGGATGTTTATGACATGCCGTATATTTTTTCTTTGCGTTATTTCCATGGAAAATGTAAGATAAACATGATTTCATCTACAATAACGAAAATTATGCATTTTGCATGTGGCATATAAAGTCATGTTTTGGCTTTTTTACTCTAGCCATACCATTTTCAATCCTACTGTGGTCAACCCAGGAACAAAGACAGAATAAAAATATATGTTTTGAAATATTAACATTTCTTTATTGTCTATAAATCTACATGTCTGTTAAATATGAAACACATTTTAATACAACTGTATACAAGAAAAATAAATTGAAATGAAATTGCACGTTACAAATAAATGAAATATAGTTAGTAACAAATTATAAGTGTAAGAACAGATTTTTCTTCAAACTTGTTAATGAAAGGGATAGCACTCTTATTTGCCATCAATTTTTTTTATGTTGGGAAAGTTATTAGTGACGTCTACCGAAATGTCTCGCAAGCTACTAGTAACTCACGATCGACGGTTTGGCGACCACTGTTCTAAAGCAACTGACCGCCGCCGAAGACCGCAT